>PVIY010009041.1:0-74315 GCA_004026745.1 Myrmecophaga tridactyla
TTTGAATGTGAGTAAAAGGGGAAATGTTAGATTGTATATATGATAACAGAATAAAAATTTTAAAAAATAATCCATGGGGTGCACAGGTGGTTCAGTGGTAGAATGCTCACCTCCCACGCAGGAGACCTGGGTTCGATTCCTGGGCCATGCACCTAGAAAAAAAAAGAATCCATGAAACTACACTACACAAACAGTGAACCCTAAATTAAACCATGGGCTTAAATAGTACAATTAAAAAGTTGCTATCATCAATTGTAATAAATGTTCCACACTAATGAATGGCTTGATGGGGATCAAGGGTTGTATATAGGAATCCTGTATTTTTGCCTCATTTTTCTGTAAACCCACAACTGCTCTAATAAAGAAAAAAATAAAAAGTGCAAAACTTAGCTTTCACATATCCCCATCCCTTGGGTCCTGAAAGGTAACTGGTTAAACTGAAAATTATGGAATTGTATCTTTGATCTTAGGAATTTATATAGTTCAATCTCAGATCTCTCCCAATTCAGCTGTTGACCTGTTCAACAGAAATTATTTGAAAGTTTGGTCTTTTGTTGAATCAAAATCTGCCTCCTTCAATGAATGGTGCTGGAAAATCTGGATATACATATGCAAACAAATGAAGGTAGATCCTCTACTTCACGCCATAAATAAAAAGTAATTTAAAATGGATCAAAGACCTAAATATAAGAACCAAAGCTATAAAACTCCCAGAAGAAAACATAGGGAAGCATCTTTAGGACCTTGTGTTAGGAAATGGTTTCTTAGACTGTATACCAAAAGCACAAGAAACAAAAGAAGAAAATAAAGAAATGGGACTTCAAGACAATTGAAAATTTTGTGTATCAAAGGACTTCATCATGAAATTAAAATGCCAACCTACTGATAGGGAGAAAATGTTCAGAAACCACATATTTCATAAGGGTTTAAAATTCAAAATAGATAAAGAAATCCTGCAATTTAACAATAAAAGGATAAACAACTCAATTTAAAAATGGGAAAAAGTCTTGAATAGACTTTTCTCCAATGAAGAAATACAAATGACCAAAAAGCAGTTGAAAAGATGTTCAACATCTTTTCCGATTAAAACCATGAGATACACATCACACCCACTAGAAAGGCTACTATTAAAATAACAGGAAATTACAAGTATTGGAGAGAATGTGGAGAAATAGGAACACTTGTTCATTGTTGGTAGGTACATACAAGGGTATTCCCCTGTGGAAGAAAGTTTGGCAGTTTCTCAGAAAGTTAAGAATAGAGTTACCATGGGACCCAGCAATCCCACTTTTAGGTACATATCCCAAGGAATTAAAAACAAAGATTCAAAGGTATATTTGCATGCCAAATGGAAGCAACCCAAGTGTCCATCAACCAATGAATGGTTAAATCAAATGTGGTATATATATATATATACCATATGTATATACAAAATGTGATATTATTTAGCCATAAAAGGGAATGAAGTTCTCATATGTGCTACAGCATGGATGAACCTTGAAAACATCACTTGAGTAAAATAAGCCAGACACAAAAGGACCAATATTGTATGCTCTTACTGACATGAAATAATTAGTATAAGCAAATTTGTAGAATCAGAAACCAGAATACAAGTTTCCAGGAGCAGGGGTAGGGGTATGGAATGGGGATTAATGCCTAACTGGTATAGAATTACTGTTTGAGGTGATGGAAAAGTTTTGGTAATAGATAGCGGTGATGGCAGCAGAACATTGTGAATTAATTAACAGCACTGAATTATATATTTGAATGTGGCTACAAAGGGGATATTTTAGTTTATATGTGTTACTAGAATAAACTTAAAAAAACATAGGACTGTACAACACAAACAGTGAACCTTGATGCAAACTATTGTCTAAAAATAATAGTTCAATTATGATAATATTCTTTCATCAACTGTAACAAAGATTCCATACTAATGCAAGGTTTTACTAGTAGTGGGTATATGGCAACTCTTTATTTTCAGCATGATTTTTCTGTAAATATACAACCTTTCTAATACAAACTTACATTAAAAAACAAAAAAGGAAAACATCTGCCTTCTAGCCATCTCTCATTGGTCCAGTTCTGCCCTCAGGAGTTATGCAGCCCACTGAAAGGTAATGTTAAAAATGTTTAAAAGAACTAATGTCCTTTAATGAGATTATTAAGAGAGGCTTCTTGTAGGAGAAAGTGTGTAAAAACAAGCTTTAGGCAGGCCACTTCCAAGAGTCACCTTTGAATTCCTAGCAGTCCCATTTCCTCTGTTAGGTGATGTTTGGAGGTTTTTGTTCTTCACCTGAAATAAGTCAGGAAAAGTCAAGCCTCCGGGTCCAAGCTGAAAATCCTCTGAGTAGATCTTCTATTACCAAATCTTTAGAAAGGATGGGCTGTGTAAGATGACAATCTCAGGCTTCAGCATGGCCCTACTTGACATCTCAATTAAAGCCATATCCCTGATTAGAAAAAAAAAGGGGGTGGAAGTAAATTATTTTGTTTTTTTTTTTTGATAAGTTACTTTCAAATAAGCAGATGTAAATTACATAAGGCCTAGAAGAGCATCTATATTTTACCGGTACAGAAACAAACAGTAAGAACTTCTTGCGTTATATAAAACTGACCATAGCTCACTTATTAAACACTGGATGATTGAAAGCACAGCAGCCATAACTTCAGCAAGCAGCAGTTAAACCCTTGAATCGAAATGTCTGAACATCCCTGGTCGCACCAGCTCTGCCTTTTCTAACTCCTGAAACTCCTGAATGTAGGGGCTCAAGACACCCAGCCACCTGAAGGTGTAACCATTGCTGGGATCAGTAGCCTGGTCAATGGAGGATGTAAGCACAAATTCATTGGCTTTCATACCAATATCTTCCAGAAAGGTATCTTGGATTAATAAAAGAGTAGGCTTAGGAATCAGGCAGGATTAGGTTTGATTCCTGGCTTAATCTCTTACTAGCTGTATGCCTTTGGAAAAACTTTTTCATCTCATTTTCCTCATCTATTAAATGGAGATAATTCTCTGTTTTCCACAGGAGTTCAAGGATTAGGTGGAATCATGTTTATAAACCTGAACATGATTATAGTAGTAGTTTTTGTGAAAATTTATTCCCTTTCCCTTCTCTACCATATCTTCCTTGCCTCAAGCTTTTTCTCTAGTCTAGAGTTTAGTAAAAGGATGTGGTAGAAAGGGCTTTCAGATAGACTCTTAAACCAGCCCTCCTTTGTCTACTGCTACTGCTTTGATCATTTTGTTCTCATTACCACCTCCACAAAAAGATGAACCAGGTAACATGGGAGAAGCAAAACTCAAATCCATCTGTTCGATTCTTTGTATGCACAGCTTTTGGAAGAGGGTTAAAAGCTATTAATGGAAGTGTGTGTTGGGGGGGCCTTTTATCTATGATGCATCTACTCTAGACAATACAGAGATGCCTTCCCAGACCTTCTGACCAATGAGGGGGTTGTACATACAGATTAATAATTTCAGAAATGTGATGTGTTATAATAGAGGTATTTACAGGTCATCAGGCAGTTTGGACACACAAATTGCTATTCCTCTCCCTTCCCCTCCCCTTCTTTCCCCTTCCTTTCTCTCTCTTACTGCAGCTGAAAAGGGTTCCTGATCTTTCATTATTGAACTGGGCAACTTACTAAGGGTCTGGGAAAGGCATTAGGCCTCTCCAGCTACCATTGAGGTCTTCTTGTTTTGTTTTGTTTTTGGTTTTTTGGAGTGCATGGTCTGGGAATCGAATACCATTGAGTTTTGCTTCTAGGAATTCATTCCTGGATGTTGGTGGAGAACTTACCGGCAACTTGATATTGTGAGCAAAGAATGACAGATGTGGAGATAATTTTGAATTGTGCTAATGTTCTGGGAAACAAATGAGCTCCTGTTGACATAATACCTGATTTAAATAATGGATTACAGTGTATTATGATTCAATGTCCTTGCTGAAAACTCAAATCTAAGAGTAAGATGTGCTTTTGTGAGATCTATTGCCATCATAATCCATGAAGTGTGTTTTATTCTGTTATTAAAATAGGATAAAGTTCAATTTATTTGGATTATCTGATCCATTTCCTAAGAATAAAAGTATTACACTTGAAAAATCTTTTTAAACAAACATAATAATGCAAAAAAGTATAATACTTTGTGTTATAAAAATATTATAACTTAAGCTATATGTTATTTAAAGTATGTGTCCTATTTTTCTGGTTTTGGTTTCTTGCTATTAATAATGATCATAAGCTTATTTTGAAAGTGTTTCCAATGATATGGGTCAACTAGCATTAAAGTGGAGACAAAAACAAACAAACAAAACCATCTGTGCTTTCTTTTCTCACTTACCTATCAGACCTGAGTGTGTAGTGGACATTCCATCTCTTAACAGCATTCCTCTGACAATTCTATTCAGCATCAGTCATGCAAAGGTTGATTTTACATCAACCAGCCCTGATATCATATCTATATAATTTCAAATAATCTATGAGGCCTGTGTAGAAACCCTATGTTCTGTGAAGTTTCCTCCTCCTTTATTTCTTCTTTCTATGCTATAAAATCATTATGAGTATAAGTACATGAACCTTAAGTAGGACATGAGATTTTGTTGGTTTGTCTAGAGTGATGCCCTGATAAATCACAAAGTGATTTGAACAGTGAATAAGAACGTATTTGCAAAGTCCCCTTCAGGGAATAGTGAGAAAGAAAGAAAATTCAACTTCTCCAAGTGGAGAATTCTTGATATTCTCACAAGCAGTGTGGACAACCAAAGCTATAGGCTGAGCCCCCAATCTTGTTGTTTGTTCATATGAAACTTAACCCCGCAAATGATAGGTCAAACCTACTTAAAACTAGGTCTAAGAGTAACCCCCAAGAGAACCTCTTTTGTTGCCCAGACGTGGCCTCTCTCTCCAGCCAACACAACAAGCAAACTCACCACCCTCCCCCTGTCTACATGGGACATGACTCCCAGGGGTGTGGACCTTCCTGGCAACGTGGGACAGAAATCCTGGAATGAGCTGAGACTCAGCATCAAGGGCTTGAGAAAACGTTCTCGACCAAAAGGGGGAAGAGTGAAATGAGACAAAATAAAGTGTCAATGGCTGAGAGATTCCAAACAGAGTCGAGAGGTTATCCTGGAGGTTATTCTTACGCATTAAATAGATATCACCTTGTTAGTCAAGATGTAGTGGAGAGGCTGGAGGGAACTGCCTGAAAATGTAGAGCTGTGTTCCAGTAGCCATGTTTGTTGAAGATGATTGTATAATGATATAGCTTTCACAATGTGACTGTGTGATTGTGAAAACCTTGTGTCTGATGTTCCTTTTATCTACCTTATCAACAGACGAGTAAAACATATGGAATAAAGATGAATAATAGGGGGAACAAATGTTAAAATAAATTTAGAGCGAAATGCTGGTTATTGGTGAAGTCGAGGGGTGGGGGGTATGGTATGTATGAATTTTTTTCTGTTTTCTTTTTATTTCTTTTTCTGAATAGATGCAAATGTTCCAAGAAATGATCATGATGATGAATATGCAACTTTGTGATGATATTGTGAATTACTGATTATATATGTAGAACGGAATGATCAAAAGTTACGAATATTTGTGTTTGGTGTTTTGGTATTATAAAAAAATTAATAAAAAAATCATTATGAGTAGAGAGGGAGGTTTAGAGAAGAAAGGGTAGACAAAATTAAAATCTTTATATACAATGTAGACTATAAAAATTTCCATTTACAGAATGCCTTCTGTGTGATAGGAAATTTTTACCTACGTTTTAAAATCTTCACATTAATGCTTTACAGTAGGACTGTGTTTTCCCTATTTTACAGAGATGGAACCTGAGACTTACAAATTAAATGACTTTTCCTGAGTCTCAGAATTAGCAGTGCTGAGGTAAGGTGATTCCTAAGTTTGCTTGTTTTCAAATCCATCACACTGCAGTTGGCCTATAGCAGAAAACTGGTTTGTGGGCCCCATCCAGGTCAAGGCCATGGTGTTTTGTTTTGCTTGGCCAGCACTGTAGCAGGCTCTCCAAGTTAACCATTTTTATTTTATCATAGTCCTCCATTCCCATCATATACTCATTTTATCTCTCTAGTCCCTGGTAGAGTTTGTGACTTCTATCCCTGCTGAATGGATCATGGCTTTGGAGCAGACAGGCAAATCTTACATTCCTGACTCAGCCAGTTGCTTATGATGTGTCCTTTTGGCAAGTCTCTAAGCCCATTTCTTCCAAACAAATGCAGATAACTTTACCTACACCATCTAATCTAAAGATTAGAAGGAAATATATGTGAAATGCTTGGCATTCTATATTTACTGGTGCCCTCTCTTATCCTCTCCCACCCTCTTTTTTGTGAAATCATTGCTTTGAAGAACTCCCATATGTTCTTTTAACTCTGAAGACTTTACATGTATAGAAGTGTTCATTAAGACTAGTGTCAGTTGCTACCATAAGAGGTTATCAGACTGGAGTTCTTCTTCCTCTATATTTTATTGAGATGTGGAAATGAAAGGCACCAAATAGCAAAGTGAGTATGAAACCTATCCTCATATATAATGATTTCCAACATAAATATTCAATAACCAGTTTCATGATCCTTTGTTCCCTCAACCATATTAAGGATATTAAAAAAGTCAAAATGGGGAGAAATGAGAAAGTTGGTGAAAAGATATCCTAGGAGTTGGCTGTGTTAAAAGTCCTTTCACCTCTCCTCCTTTTCCTCAAGCCTAATGGGGACAGACTTCTATGTGGTCCTTTGCAGAGCTAAATATATGAGTGGCCACAGTTGTGATGGAGAATGAGACTCTGATGACTTGGGTCTGACTCTCATGCAGGAAATCTAGAGGACAAATGTCTAGCAGAATGCTTTTGTGGCAGTGTTGGGGGTGTGGGGAGGTTGCTATAATCACATTCATCTGCATTCCTAGATCTCATTCTAGACAAAGTCGTATGAGTGATTCCCACAGAGCAAATGTGGGCCATGGGAGCAGCTTGTAGCAGATGTTGTCAATGATACACCTATCTCCCCTAGACCCTTACATTTCCGTGTGCTCCTATTACTAGTGTCCGAATCTCTGCCCTTCAAGACTTTTTCTAGGATTTCAGGGGGTCACTCTGCCTGTGAGTGAGGTAGGCCAGAAGTGCCACAGAGTTATAGTCTTCTTTGGAGCTGCTGAAATTATATTATTCTGAGATGGTGGATAAATACCACGGCTTCCTTGTTTCTATGCTGAAATAACTTGGAGACATGTGTTTTATACCATTTCCCAAAATTTGCCTGTGGGATTCAACTCTAGTAGTAATTGGTTTAGTAGTGCACTCCTTACAGGCTATTTTCTCTTCTCTGTATAACTTCTTCACTTCCCTAATGGTGTTCTCTCCCAAATAAACCACTTGCAATTGGGTCCTGGCATCAGGGTCTTCTGGGAAAACCCAAGCTCAGATAGTTGGTACTATGAGAGGTCCAAAGGAGAACCCCTTTAGCATGGGATTATGGAACTTGCCAACCAGATCACAAAAGAACCCAATTACTGATGGTAAGAGAGGTGGTGATAATCCCTGAGATGCTGAGCACCACAAATATTAATGCTCTCATCTGGGGTGAATTGGAATAGGATATGGGCTTATGCAATATCTCCAGCATTTTTAGATATGGTGGCAATGGCAATTATGAGGCCTGTGGAATTGATATTTTGTTGTACCTGTTATAGTGGCATAGAAGAAAATGATATGCTCAATTCAGCTAACTATCAATATGAGCTCAGTGTGAAACCCAGAAGACCTCTGACACAGCATTTAAAACCATATTTCTTGTAGCCAAAGGATAGATCTAGCTGCTTATCAGATTTAGCACCTGAGTGTGAGCAAGGTGGAATTGTGGACTACATTCTGAATCCTGGAAGTTCTCCTATGCTAAAACCAGGCCCAGGAGACCTGACATGGAGATGTTTAGGCAGAGGTGCTTATGAAACTCGAACCTCTGGATTCTTCTAAACTCTCTGGGCTTGCAGAAATGGTTTATACCCCATTGCTATAGTACAACATATTCTTGTTGCCTGGAGGAAACAAAGAGAAAGATGCCTCATAAGATTGCACTTGTCTTCTTTAAGGTTGCCCCAACCTCTCACTCATGGATTCTAGAATAAAAACTAGGGTTAAAACTCAGCGTGACCTACTGGAAAAGTACTTTTCATGCTCTAAGAAGAAGAGGTCATTAACAAAACAGCTTAAAGACCTGGCTAATAAGTCCTGGGGAAATCAGGAAAAACAGACCTAAAAGTGGACCTTGAGGGTGTTAGTCTAGTGGTTGAGGAATATGAAGCTGATAGAATTTTTGAAAGTGGTGCAATGTCTTATGACTTCAGGTTAATGTCCTGGCAGAGACACCTGGAGCTGCTGAGATGGCTCATGAAACCTTAGAAAATGATGGGTGTTAGTTTGCAAGCCACTGGAATGAGATATACCAGAACTGGGATGGCTTTTAAAACGGGGAATTTAATAAGTTACAAGGTTACAGTTCTAAGGAAGTGAAAGTGTCCAAATTAAGGCACCAACAAGAGGTTACCTTCACTCAAGAAAAGCGGATGGTTCAGGAATACTTCTGTTAGCTGGGTAGTCATGTGGCTGTCATCTGCTGGTCCCTTGCTCCTGGGCTCCATTGTTTTCAGCCTCTGTTCTTGTGGGGGTTCCTTACTTTACTTCTCCAGGGCTGGCTTTCATCTCTTGGCTTCCCTTGGCTCTTTCTGGGTTTCTAACACCTCATGGCAATGTCTGCTGGGCTCCAAGCATCTTCAAACATCTGTCTCTGTTCTCCATGTGTCCACATCTATATCAGCTCTGCTGTGAAGTTTCTGTTGGCTCTGAGGCTTTTGTTGTTTCTGCCTGTCTCCAAAATGTTTCCTCTTTTAAACGATTCCAGTAAACTAATCAAGACCCACCTGGAATGGGTGGAGTCACATCTCCATGTAATCAAAAGTTTGCATCCACAGTGGGCATGTCACATCTATGTGGAGATTACCTAATCAAAAGTTACTGCCATACAGTATTGAATTAGGTTTTAAAAAAAAGCAAAAAACAGTCGTCTCCACAAAATTGAGTCAGAATTAAAACATGGCTTTTAATGGGTACATAATATTTTCAAACCAGCACAGATGGCTTATAATAAATGAGGAAGAATTGATGTATAAATACCCAGCAGCTTTGCCCTCAAGTGGGCATTTCTCAGGTGGGTGTGAAATGATCTTTCCTGGAATTTTCTCTTAGATTAAACATCAAGAAGCTGAAAGAAATATCAGATTCCTAGGGGATGAGGAAGAAGCCCACAAGTGGTAAAGCAGCAAAGAGATTGAATGTGCCCAGATCAAAGAGGAAGCACCTCATCCTAACAGTCAGCCTAAACATCTCTCAGGCCCTAAGAATTTAAAGCTACTGTGTGATAGAACCAGTCTAAGTTGCATTTCTTTTTTTTTTTTTTTTTTTTTTTTAATTACATGGGCAGACACCTGGAAACAAACCCGGGTCTCCAGCATGGCAGGCGAGAACTCAGCCACTGAGCCACTATTGCCCTAAGTTGCATTTCTTATCCCTTCACCTCTCCTTTGCTGTGACTCCAGAGAGATATGAGAACTGTCTAGCAATCTGGGGATGGGTGACAGGGGAAAAGGAGGAGAAATAAGGGAGAAAAAATAGAAAATAAACCAAACATTATTCCTTTTCATGCTGTGGGCTTTTGGTCTAAAACAAGCCCACGATGAGGGGGAAGAGAAAATATACGATTAGTATCCTTTTGAATTTTGGTGTTTCTAACCTAGATATTTTAATTACTGAATTGGCATTGTGTTCATGATTTTAAAAAATATAGGCTGTCTTTTAAGTAACAGTGGACAAAAAAGACATGAGACCTATTAATTTTTCACCTAGCAGCTCAGAAAATATTTCTGTACAACTTCTAAAGGTACCATAAAACAAATTGTTCTACCAAATTATTGTTACCTTTATCTTCCTCAGAAACACTTTGGCTTTACTCCCTGCATATCCTGTTATCAGTAAAAGGCATAGTTGATAGCAGTTGACACAGAGACTAGGTAACAATACAGAGAAGGAAGAAATTTAAGCTGTCCCATGTATTTTTTTCCTACTTAGTCACATTTTGTGATGATACCTCCTAAGTTATTTTAAAGCCATACGTACATTGATTCATTTGTTTTCTTTTTCAAACATAAAATAATGTGGTTGTTTGAAGTAGTATGAACCCCAAAAAGAACATTTTCTTAAATTTAGTCCATTTCTGTGAGTGTGAACTCATTGTAAATAGGACCTTTTGATAATATTACTTCAGTTAAGAAATAGTCCACTTCAATCAGGATGGGCATTAATCCTCTTACTGAAGTCCTTTATAATCAGAATGACATTCAGACAGGGTTAGAGAAAGTCACAGAAGCAAGACGCTGAAATTGAAGAGAAGAGAATGGAAAGGCCAGAAGAGGATGTTATGTGCATTGCTATGCGACAAAGGAGCCAAAGTCCAAGGATGGCCAGCAGCCAGCCCCAGAAAACCAGTCTTCAGGGAGAAAGCATTGTCTTGATAATTCCTTGATTTGTGCATTTTTCCTAACCTCAAAACCATGAGCAAATGAATTCTCATTGTTTGAACTGACCCATTTTCATGGTATTTGCTTGAGTAGCCAGGTAAACTAATGATATCTAGAGAATTAAAAGAAATTTAATCTAAAAGATAAATGATAAAATCTAAAAGAAAACTATGAGAATATCTGGCTTTCTTTCTTGGGTCTCAAATAAATATGGTTTGTTTCATTAGGAAGAAAGAAATAGGAGGAGGAAGTGAGATGACCACCTCCATGTGGAATGTCACCTTACTATTACTATATTCCATCATTATCTTCCAGAACATTGTGTTCTTTGACACTTCCGTGTCCCAAACCAAGTCCTCCTCTCTTGTTGTGAAAGTTTGAGTCAGAAAAAACAGAACCAAAAGCTGCACTCAAATCCCGCAAGATTACTTCCCCTTTCTTGGCATGGACGTTCATTTACCGAGGAAGGAAACAATTTTGGTGATATTATTTGTTCTCCCCCAAACCCTCTTGATTGTTCCCTGAGACCAAATATTTTTCACTTTTGTTGCAGATTGATTGCTTAGAGAATGTAATCTTTCCACATCAAAGTATCTCTTGGTTAAATTCAGCACCGCAGAGAAAACAGTTATTGAAGCTGTCCCAAAATATGGGTAGAACTCAATAAGTTGCCCATCTCTCCCTTTGGATCATGATTTCCTCACTATACAGAGACAAGTTTTATGTCTAATCCAGTGGTTCTCGATGTGAACCTTAGGTAAATTTGGCAATGACTAGAGACAATTTTGCTTGTCATAACTGGGAGGAGCATATGACTAGCATCCAAAAGGTAGAGACCAGGGATGCTACTAAACATCTGTGTTATTTTCCCTATTGCTGCATAACAAATCACCACAACTTTAGTAGCTTAAGTTTATTTTCTCACAGTTCTGTAGGTCAGAAGTCTGGAGGGGCTTGACTGTTTACAGTGTCAGAAGACCAAAATCAAGGTTTTGGCCAACCTGAGCTCTTATCTCGAGGCTCTAGGGAAGAACCTGCTTCTAAACTCATTCAGGTTGTTGATAAAATTTAGTTTCATGTGGCTATAAAACTTTCCTTGTGGGCTGTCAGCCAGGCTACACAGATTATTTTGCATGGGGCTCCCTCCATCTTCAAAGCCAACAACAGTGCATCAAATCCCCCTTGTACTTTGAATCTTTGACTTCGCTTCTGCTGCTCACCAGAGAAAACACTCTGCTTTTAAAGGACTCACTTGATTGGACAGACCTACCTGGATAATCTCCATATTTTAAGGTCAGCTGATTTGGGACTTTGAGTATACCTACAAAGTCCCTTCATGGCAATACTTAGGTTAATGGTTGAATAAATAACTCAGAAATTTAATCTTGGAGTACTATCTTTAGAATTCTGCTTACCACAATCGCTAAGATGTACAGGACAACCTTTGGCAACAAAGAATTAGCTAGCCCAAAGTACCAATAGTACTTGGTTGAGAAATCTTTATCTAGGCATAATTTGTATGCAGGGTGGAAGTATTTTCAGTTTATTTTTCTCATGAAAGATGAATTCACAGCCTACAGCACTTGAAAGAAGCATATGCCATTGGGGTTCTGATCATGATCCAGAACTCTTATTTTCTGGGAGCTTTTGGTCACAAAGATCTTATCAACTGTCTGACATCAGCCAATCATCTGCTAGTCCAGCTATCTTTAACCCAACCACTTCTCTAACTTCATATACATCAATCTATTTAATTAGTGTACATTCTTTTGTTCTTTGACAAGAGTGGCATTTCAATAGGACATATTAGAAAAAGAGTGAAATGTTATCATTCTCGGCTTTGGACAAATAATCAAATTATGTATTTAACTAGAATGCAAATTTCCTGATTGCAGAGACTTTCCTTGGTCACTGATATACCAAACCCCTAACACGATGTATGGCTTATAATAGGTGCACAATGTATGGCTTATATTAGGCACATAATGAATATTTGTTGGTGAGCACCTCTCAGTCAAGGATAAGGAGAAAGAGGAATCTTGACATTTTTCACAAATAACCAAATTTAACTGGGGCTGTAGCTTGATTGGACAAAACTTTTCTTAATGGAATTTGAAGAAGTGAAGCATATGTTTGTGCAACTGAAGCCTAACACTGCCCTGGTGGTATGTACAAGTGTATAGGCTCTCAGCTATTTGTTAAAATTAGAGGAGTCATCTAGTTCAAACTCCCACTCCAATAAGAAATCTCCTCTATGATATCCCTGGTAAATGTTTGTTTTCCAGCCCTTAGAGATGATGTCACAGTTCTAGATACATTGGAATGGTAATTTTCAAAGTTTCTTGCATAGTCCCTAAAAGCCTTTTAGAAAATCATGGACCTCTTGCATATTTCAAGCTGACATCTAAAACATTTTGATCATAAGTTTAATATTTGCAAAGGGTATGATTTCTGGCATATCATTTATCATTTATGTGCTTAAATATATTTTGTCAAAACCTCGGATTGGTAGATTTAACTCATTCTAATTGTATAATATGTCTTCCATACTATCAGGAAAAACCAATTCAAATAGACAAATCAGGCTTATTTTCTGTGAGAAAAAGACTGAATTCATTTTTTTATTTAAATAATTGAGGATACTTGTATCCCTGTGACAACCATCTCACTTCTGAATTCTAATTCTAAGATAAATCCATATATAGATAAATAAGGAATAGAGCTTTAAAATGAGTTTATCATCTGGATGAAATATGGTACTGTGCCATCAATATTTCTTACAGGTGATCTTTTTGCTTTGTTCTCACCTCCTCAGGAGTTAAGCATCTTCAAGGAATTCCTTTGTTTTGTTCCTTAATGGTTTTTACACCAAGTAGTTCAGTAATGGTGAGACATACAGTTGTTTTATCCTTTGTAAAATAAGAGAAAGGCAAGGAGAGGTGACAAAGGAATTTTGACATCAGCCAGATAAATTTTGGGGAAAAGAAAAGTACATATAGACATTGAGGATTTGGAAAATAATTCCCTTAAGACTATCCATACCCACATACTCAAGGAAAAATTTTAGTATACTCCCAGGAATATAAGTTCCTGCTGGTTTAGACAACAACCTGCTACATTGTTAGAAAGCTCTTCCCAATATTGAAATAGTGAATTGAAATCTGCTTCCTTCCCTAAATCTGTTCCACTATATTTTGTTCTCTCTTGAGTACCTAAAGCAAGATAAATTAATCCTCTGTGGATAATGCTCCATACATTTGAAGATGCAATCATGCACTCCCTTATCTTTTCATCTCTAGGATTATATTCCTTGTTCCTTGAAATGCTCTTTCTCTGCCATTCTTTTCAGTCCCTTCACCCTTCTAATAATCCTTCCATAAAGGATACTTAATTTTATAAAAATTTTTCTGAATCTTGATGTCCAAAACAAAATAATGTTACTATTGCCAAAGATAAGCTACCAGTATTAGTGAATTCCTTTATAATGTAAATAGCTACCATTTACTGAATGATTACTGTATTCTCAGTGCATAAGTTAACATGTCAAAGAAGGTACTATTATTATCATCTCCATTTTTAAAGGTGAGAAGATTCAATTTGAAAAGGACAATTTGTACAAGGTCAATAACTTCATTCAGTGCCTTGTTTATTAATTAGTTGCCAGATGGACCAATAGTTGATTTAACAGTAACATTGCATAAATGGGGCCTGCCTTTGTAGGTATGCAGAGACCCAGAGTAGAGGGGACATATGTTTAGGTAAAATGTCTGGATCAGCTTCACATCCACCCAAAAAGTCCCTGTGAAACCTTGCATGTATCCTGCAGCACTGTGGTCTAGAATGAGCTACTAGGTGACCTAGAGCAGTGTAGTGGTTTTGCAAACTGAATTCTTTTCAGTCCAAAGAGGTCTATAGAGCCCTTTGTGGACTGCCACCGAAGGAATGAGAGGGAGCTTTCTAGCCCCCCTCCTTTGCGTCAACCAAAGAGCTCTTCTTTTTTCTCTAGTTTTACATATTTGCAGTTCTCAATCAGTTTGCATTTGAATAAAGAGTTATACAGAGAATAAAGAGAGATAGAGGACCCCCCCCCACACACACACACACATACACAGACAGCAATGGGGTTGGGGTGGGGGAGAGGGAGAGAGGGAAAGATTGAAATTGAGAGTGAGTGAGAAAGGAACCACTAGTCATGGAAAGAATATTAATTTTGGAATCTGTTTGTCTAAGTTTGACCCTAATAGCATACTTACTGCTGGGTAACTTAGACATTTTCTCTAACCAAACTCTGTGCTTTAGTTTTCTCACCTGACATATATCGGATAGGCAAAGACTTTTGTTGAGCAAATAAGTGAATGAATGAATAAGTGATTTTGGAAATAATAATTGTACAGGGTTGTTGTGAGGATTAATGCTAATAGAGAGAGAGTTTAGTGCAGCCTTGCATAGGGTAGGTGTTTTGCAAGTGATAACAATAGTAATTATTATTATTATTATTATTGATTCAGTGCTTCTTTAGATTGCTGAACCAGGTGCCCATGTGTACTACTCTCTAAACTAGATGGAGACCTCTCATTTAACTTGAGAACAAATATTATATGTTACTAGATATTTGGAACCTGTCCAAACCCTGAGAGGTTTTCCCATCATAAGGGAAGATGGAGGGAATGGCAGAATCTATCCTCTACTCTTAGAAGTATGTCTTGAGAAGTTTGGTGGCAAAGAAAAGTGGCTATCTATTGTCTGAAAGAAACTTGGCCACTGTGCCAGCTGTGCCCAAGCCATGTAGCAATTTGGTGGGATCAATTCCTGCAGCCCCATAGGTGTGCTATTTGTTATCATTGCTGTTCCCTGGGCTTGGATTACATTACCTAGTGAAATTCAAGTCTATGCATCTAGCACATTTATCCTCTGGGTCAGACAAATTATAAACACACAGCCCATTCTTCTAGTAAGAGAAAGGAAAAAATATGCTGGGTTTTGACCTAAAAATTATATATTTAGTCTATCTAAATCATTTCCAGCTGAATTCCATTGTCTTGTGAATCATATTCACCTACTGTAGAATATAAGTTCTCCAGGGTAAGACCTTGTCTTCCCAGAGGTTGTTTAAAATAGTGCAGGCACTTTTCCTGATAAAATATTTAGTTATAATTTATACTGTAAGGATAAGAACAATAGAAGCCTCATCACGTGTCCTAGAAACATAGTGTGAAGAGAAATCCCATTACATGTATATTATAATTCCATTACACCCTATTACAAAGGTGTGTTCCTCACTGGGAAAACCCATGCACTCATTTCTCCAAATGTAGAAAACTGATAGACCAGTAAGGGTTAATTATGTAACGATTCTTTACTTTACAAGATGGTTTTTGCTAAAGACTCTCTTTAAATAGCCAGATCTCTTTTTGGAGTATTCAAAATTGGATTTGCTTTACAAAATGTTGATTAGACTCAACTTTTCAGGAGCAAAGAGAGTGTGCAAAATGGGGGATTGCCTATCAAGTGTCAATGGTGAAGTCAGCGAATGCAGTGAAAACAAGGTTCACCATTGTGAGACCATCAAAGCCAGAATACCTAAATATGGCAGGAGGCTTTGGCAGGGCTTCAGATGGTCCTCATTTCAGGCAGGAAACCTAAGCCAACATTAAGGTCTCTGGCCATCTTTAACTGTGACCCTGGCAATTGAGGGCATGGAATCCTGCTCTGAAGCAATCACATTATTTAGCATGTTCTGAAGTATTAGTTTAAATAGGGATATTTTTTAATTGGGTCAAATATATAGAAAGAGTTGATGACTTTTATTCAAATAAATGAAAACAGAATTTTGGGGGAGATATGATGCATTTCTTCCTCCACATATAAGTCATGGGTAAGGAGAGGAAAAGGAGGAGAAGCTGGAATAGGACTAGAGAGGAACACAAGGTCAAAAAAAGAGGAAACCTTTTTGCTCCCCATGTCACTCTTTTTTTATGAGCATAGCATATAAAAGTAGATAGGTGTGCATGGGTCATTCCTACTAGCCCTTGATTCTGTTGCATAGCAGGAAAAAGCAGTAAATGTTTAATGCATCATTCAATCTGGCAAGTAAGTTGTTGTGCAGACACTGTACTAGGCTCAAAGATAGGAACAAAACAGGGCAAGGCAGAGGAAGTGTGCATTTAATAAAACACCTGTTTTGTTTTCAAAGGCCATACAATGTCTCTTGGTACTGTTCCAAGCTGACTTATCCTACCGAAAGATAAGCATATTCCATTTCAAGGCTGGCTACTATAACCAAAGGCACTATTCAGATTTTTCCAAGGATCCTAAACCAATAGTTCACTAGTTGCTGTTTAGATTTAGACAGGGTGATGAGAAACCTTTGGGAAATTCTTTCCATTGTGCAGAAAGGCTATGATTAATAGTACAACAAAGGCACCAAGCACTTCAACAAGCATTAAGGCCAGTGACAGAGTGCTTTCTGAGAGGTACAATGCACAGAAGTTTTCATAGTGCTGTACATTTCTAGACTTTTCTAAGTGAGAAGTCCTGCCTTGTACATCTGTGTGTGCTTTGTGTGTTCATGGGTGCACAGATTGTCAGAAGAGAAGGAGGGTTTAATATATTGAGTGGGCCTTGGGCCTATAGATGAAGAGTGTATGAGGGAGGAAGGGAGACTTATGAGTCAGGTAGAGCCAAGGATTAGTTGGGGATTCTGGTGGAGAGGAAAAATGGTTACTTTGAATTATTTGATGCTAAATGTGCTTTCAGGCTTGGATTTCAGATTCTTGCATTCAGAAATATCCCCAAATCATCTCTCGCTCTCACCCAGTTTATATTCAGAACCATGGGCACCACAGAAGTATTCAGGAAAGGAAAATCGTTATCAGCCAAGGGAGAAAGTCTGATCTGTGCCTGGAGAGGAGATGGGTCTCCAGAGTGTAAAAATGCTTTCCTGGGACCATCTGTAGGGATGTTGAGAGTGAGGAATCTGGCAGCTGGAGAATTGAAGCTTCAACCTTTCCTAGGCCTGGGAGTGCAGAAGGTGGGTTGCTTACCGGGTGGAAGTGGGGGTGCGCATTGTAGCCCCTGGACATGCAGGGAACTGGGTGCAAGGGTGGCAGGGGCCTCGTTCTGCCAGGAACAAGGTGTTGGGGTGTTAGGGTAGGGTGGGGGCCTGAGGGGTGGCTTGGAGCCCTGGCGGTGACTGCCTGACGTCACCGGCCTCTCTGGCAATAGGCTGCGAGCTGAGCTCCCTGAAGCGGCGGCGGCGCCGACAGCAGCGCGGTCGGTCTCTGGCCCCTTCACTCCGCGCCTTCTGCAGCCACCACTGCAGCCGCGCCGCGGGGGCTCTTTCTCTGCAGCCAGCTGGCGGCCCCAGGTAAGAAACGCTCGCGGCTAAAGACTCCCGGCGGTCCTGCGCGATGGGGGAGGGCAGCCCCGGGAGCCTGCGCAGGTACCCCTGGCCATATAGCTTCGGCCCCCGTTCGGACCCGGGTCCTGGCCCCGGCTTGCGCGCCGCCTCGCTGCTCTGCAGTGCAACAGTTTGCAGCTGCCTCTTGGGAACAGCAAGAAGGCTTTATCGCGCGCTGCGGTTTTGCCGGCTCTGGTCTCTGGAAGAGCCTCCGGCCCTCGGGCTGGGAGAGAAGGCCGGAGAGAAGGTCCGTTCCCCAAACTTTGCAGACGGGAACCCTCCTCTTTCCATTTACAGCGCCCCTAAAAAGAAACAACACACCGACAAGTGGGGGGCGGGGGGAAGAAGGCAAGGAAGATGGGGAAAAGGGGGACATTTGGGGGATGTGATTCAGCTGAGAAAGGTGCTTCCTCTGCCTTTGGGGGGAGGTGAGGTTGGTGTTCGTTGCCAGGGAAGAAGACTAGCTGAAAGGATGGGACGCGATCTGCGCGTCCGCTGCTATCGCTAACAGAGGCGGACTGAAACGTTGTGTCAGGCGGTACCACCCTGGAAATAGAGACCCTAAAGGATTTAACGCCGGCCGGGGTGGGAGGGTGGGGGGAGGGAAGACTGAGTACCCGGAGTCGGCTCAGCAGCAGGGGTGGGTGCTGAAGAGGGTAGGATCCAGGCGGAGATGTCCGCGGAGAAGGCGCCAGAAAGAGCGGACGCTTCAGGAAGTAGGGACCGGGTTCCGAAGCGGCAGCAGTCTGTTGCAATTAGAAAGTTGATGAGGCTCAGGGAGACTACCTTATCTGCTGAGTAATCCGCACCTCCGCTGTGCCAGCACAGACCCCTTTCCCGCGAGTGGTGCGAGCAAGTAGCTGAAGGCTCTGGTGCGCGGCCGGGGGCAGGCGGGCTGGGGTCCGCCGGCTGCGGAGATGACGGGCAGCGCCCAGCTGAGGCAGAGTGCCGGGAAGAACGTTTGGCAGTGGCGGCTGATTATTCCCGTCCTTCGCACTACCCCGAGCAGCGGCTGGGATCCTAACTAAGCCTGCTCTCTTTGCAGCCTGGTGCCTCCGTGCAGGAAGAAGCGCGCGGAGACGCGTTCCACGCGGGGCCGGAGAGGATCTGCCAGGCGCGTCTCGCTTTCTGGCCGGCTTGCTCGCCTGCAGTTGTTCCTTTAGTCCTGCGCTCGCGCGCCAACCTCGGCAAGGCCCAGAGAGTAGTTTTGGGTGGCGTGGGCACCCTCCTCTTCCTCGCTGGTGGGAACAGCGTGCCTAAGAGGGGAAGCCTGGTGGGCCTGGCCTCTCCCAGCCCAGCGCCGATGAGTGCCAGGGCGCCCAAGGAGCTGAGGCTGGCGCTGCCGCCGTGTCTCCTCAACCGGACCTTTGCTTCTTCTAACGCCAGCGGCAGCGGCAACCCGAGTGTCCGTAGCCCAGGCGGTGGCGGCGGCGGCGGCGGTGGCACCTGCATCACGCAGGTGGGACAGCAGCTCTTCCAGTCCTTCTCCTCCACGCTGGTGCTGATTGTCCTGGTCACCCTCATCTTCTGCCTCATCGTGCTGTCCCTCTCCACCTTCCACATCCACAAGCGTAGGATGAAGAAGCGGAAGATGCAGAGGGCTCAGGAGGAATACGAGCGGGATCACTGCAGCAGCAGCCACAGCGGCCGGGGGCTGCCCCGGGGGGGCGGCCAGGCCCCAACCTATGCAAAAGAAACCCGGTTAGAAAGGCAGCCCCGGGACTCTGCCTTCTGCGCTCCCTCCAATGCCTCCTTCTCCTCTTTGTCCCCTGGCCTCCCATGCCCAGGCCCCTGTTCTCCTCCGCCTCCACCGCCGGCCCCTAGTCCGCAAGGAGCGCACGCAGCCTCTTCCTGTTTGGACGCAGCTGGCGAGGGCCTTTTGCAAACGGTGGTACTGTCCTGATTGTCTAGTCCCTTTCTGATCCCCTTTCTCCTTTCCAATTCCTTTGCCGTCTTTTGCTTTTTTCCTTCCTTCTTCCTTTTCCCTTCATCTTCTACTTTCCTCTGGCCTCCTTTTCCTCTTCCTTCTTTTCATCTCTGCCCGCCCCTTACACTGTTTCTTCTCCGCCGAGGCACTGTGCGGTATTTGTAAATATGGGGCGAGGAAAGTCTCGGAAGAAGGAATAATGCTGATAATAATACTTTATTAATATTTACAATAATTATTATAATACTAACACAATCCAAACGCATGACAAATCACATAATTTCTCATTGTCAATGAAAGATGTGTCTTCCCTCCCAACCCCAGGACCCCCTCCCACAACCCAATATGGATGAGAAACCGCACAAGTTATCAAACACACAGAAGGCATTCATCACCCAGGAACAAAGGCAGGGGAGGGGTCTCAGTGGTGTTGTATATAGCTGTCAAGTTAAGGTTCCATTACCTTCTTCCCCCTAGTCCCCCAAGCTTTCACTCTTCCTTCAGCTTCCCTCCCCTCCCCATTCCCATCCCCAGCCGGACTCAGGCAATAGTATGTTATAAAGAAAACGTCTGTATTTAAGCAACAAAACTAAAAGAGGCCACAGAGACAGCTCTATAACCAGGTGAAACAAATGTGAAGAGACTAGCTTAAGGATAGATATTTCAATCCGTGAACGGACCCAGAAAAGGAGGCAACGTTTATGATAGGTACCCCTCTCTAGTCAGCCCCTGTTTTGGTTAACAACTCCCTTTTTCAGGACACTGCATTTTAATTTATTATTAGAAAAATCCCTCGCTGGTCGAGATTAAGTATGTTAAAATTATTACATTAGTTAAAAACAAAATAATCTGCTTTTGCTTGCCCCACCTCTACCTGTATACCTTTAATTTGTGACCATTTTCAGGATTCACAGAGGGCCCCAGGGTTGTGCAGCCAAGTCTGATGCTGAAACCACTTCACTGTACTGGTTATTCCCTCTGGTTGTGTAGGTGAAGGAGGGACTGTTTTGGAAAGTGATTATTTCTACCTTTCAGTTGGTTTCTTTTTCTGCGATCGGGTTAGTATGTACTATTGATTTTCTTATTATTAGACATCTCATAAGTTACCTTTTGCAAAAAAAAAAAATATATATATATATAAGGTGATGTACAGTACTGAAAGTACCGTAACTAACCAACCAGAATGTTTCTGTTTTACTTTTAGAACATGTGTACCTTTGTTATGTATTTATTCTATTGGTACCACATACCAAATCAAACTACAGTTCTGTACTAAGTCCTTCAAACTGTATATCCTTGTTCTTAATTTCCAGCTGTTGATATAATGGTTACCTCTGAATGAGGAATTCAGTGGTGTAGACCTGGCGTCTGCTGTTTCCGGAAGTTTTCTTTTGTACTATAGTGTAGTTGACTATTATGAAAAGATGGCATCTATGTTTTCTTTTTTTTTCTCTTGAGAATAACAGAAACAACCACCACAACAGAAAACAAACAAATAATGGATGTGCAGGAATGCCATCTATTAAAACATGGTTAATATTTAAACAGTGCCTGTAGTGCTCCCTGCATGCAGTTGCCACCTGGAAGCAGTGATGTGTGTGCCTGCTTGTACTGTGTGTGTTTGGAGGTGAGACTGGTGGGGATGTTGGGCAATTTGAATGACAGGACATGCAAATTTCAAGAGCAGTTAAATTCAGTGGCTACTTGTAGGAGAAAATGTTTGCAGATTGTTTACATAGAAATATGTGTCTGCCTCTGTGATGCATCAAAGGAGGGGCTGTCTTTCTCTTTCTGAGTCTGGCTTAGCTAACTTCACTGAATACATGAACAAAGATTGAGGAGAAAAGTGGGAGAACAAGGTAAATATTTTGTTTTTTCTCCCCCTACCAGACAAGGACATCTAAGTTAGAAATGAAGGCCACCTATGGTCATTTGCCACTTTGTTTCTCTTAGATGGATGATAGAAGGGCCAGAAGCATATTATAGTCTTAATTATATGCAGCGGCAGCCCTTCTTGGAAACCCATTTTTAGACAGATATTCAAGAGTCTGGAAAATGTATGCTTGGGAATTGTCTACAAAAATCTTAACTAAAAGACTTCTCACTAACCTGCAGGGTATAACCCCTAGGTGCATCCCTCTCCCAAGTAACTAACTGTTCTAGACTCTGTCTTGGTTCCAGGAATGTGTGCTCTTACCCAGAGAAAATATTATCTCTGAGGTTTTAGGTCATCTACTAAATTTCCCAAGGTCAGTCTAAATCTTTTATAAAATAATTTAATAAGATTAATTTTAATCACTCACTTGATTTTCACCCAAGTCCTTTCCTGAAGCACAGAGGATCATCATTTCAGCATGCCATGTTGTAATATTAGGAAGACCAGGTATAATCTTCGGGTATAATATATTAAACAATGAACCAGAATCTCTCCAGTGCCTTAGTCACTTCCTAGTAATAAGTTACAGAGTGCATTAACTCCCTCAGGCCACTAGGGAATCCTTCAGTGCAGCGGAGTCAACATTGTACATCAGAATGACTAAGGCACTGTGAAAAAGAAAGTCCATTAATTTCTGTAGCGCACCCGCATCCAGCTGTAGCTCTTTATTACTTTATTCCACAATGACTTCCTGGACTTGAAATTTAGATAGAATCAGGGACCCAAAAAAGGGAGCTTCCTCATTTCCAGTGAGCTCCACTAAGTACATGAATACTATTTTCTTCCATTTATTTGGTGCACTTTTTACAGTGAATAATTTCCCATTTTATTAAAGCAATAAGATGTTCTGTTGTGAGCAATGCTGGATGATGACTCCATTTCTTTGGTGCTGAAGCTATTCATATGTTCTTGCCTTATGAATCATAATGCATTCAAGGCATGCAATAATAATCCCCTTCCAAGGAGCAGCTTGTAAACTCCTGGGAAAAGGGTAGTTATGAAATTGTCCTATATCATCTTTCTTCAAGAAATAGAGGGAGCAGGAGAAATAGATGCATTTATGCATATTGTAAAACAAGATCTTGATATCTCTAAACATGGGCACACATATCGGTAATGTGCTTGTATTATGTACCTTAAAATTTATATGCCTCTCTTCGTAATTGACAATGGTTTGATATTTTTAATAGGGCTCTGTGTAAAGATGATAGGGTTCACAAGTAAAATTTCATGTGAGTTTAATTTACTCAGAACCTTAAACTTCTGGTGGTATCACTTGATATTTTTTATGAGATAGAAAAGGAATTACATGAAATTCTGGTAATGCCAGTCCCCACACCAAATTATAGAAATAAGCACATATCCAAATAATTTGCACACACCCTGTTTAAAGCCCTGCTTCTTATAGAGCTGAGTCGACAGTCTCAGGAGTTTGGGATGCTACCAACAGGGCATTTTGACTTTTATTTATAAGAAACAAAAGGCAACCTGGAAAAAAGCTAAATTTATTTTAAGGATTTTACTCACTGATGTCCCGTCAAACTAATTGCTTCACACCCCTGCAGCTACAGCTCAACTCCTCACTTGCTATTCAGTATTAATAAGGTGGCATGCTTGATTCTTATTGTTCTTTAAAATAAGAAAATTAGAGAGAGGATGCCATTATGTCAACTGTATGGGACTCTGAATCTTAAAGATGCAGATGGATATAATCTTCTTTAGAATTTATATACACCCATAGATATGTATTTGTATATGCATACATTTTGTACAAATTTACAATGGAATTTTGTATTCTCTTTTCTGCCATTACAAGAATGAGATGGAAACCAAATAGTTGTTCCAGCCTCTTATCCATAGAGGATACTGAAAAGTCAGGTATATGCATGCACTTATTTCTCTGAGGTCAAATCTGAATGACTTTCTCTTTATTTAATGAAAGGAGAGAGTCCTGATTGGCTCAGGGAATTGGTAATTAGATAAGCTTCCTTTCCTAGATTAGTGACTCAAACATAGCAATGATAGTGATGTTATGACCATCTCTCTTGGTTCAAATGTCTAGATGGAAGGCAAAAATATCCAGAAAAAGTTTAGAGCCACCTAGACTAAAAACCTGGATTGTGGCTAGATTTTTTCATTTATAACCTATATGTTGTATGGAGATATAACGTATATCTTACAGCTAAAAGTAAAGTGGAAATATGACCATTATCTGTTTAGTTTGATGAGTAGTTTTTAGAAAATATGACTAAATTAGGGTTTAACAAAACTTCTTTGCACCTGACTTTTCCACCCTTTATATCTATATCAGTTGAATTAATTAGATAGTGGTTAAAATTACTGGTTTTCCACTGTACAGACATATGCTTTAAGTGCTTTTCTGTGGGTGTCAGTTGAGCGATTCCTAGTTGATAGTACTTGGAAGTTATAGATTAAATTAGAACTAGAAACTCTGATCTAATCTGGTCAGCCTCCTTAGGTCCATTCCCATGTGAATTTGGACTTTGAATCTGAATCTAAAAAGCCACTTATTTTGGGAGATCATCCTTTGGAACAAGTGATTGAAGCTCACAGACATTTCAGTTCACATTAGAATGAATTGCTGTCTATATAGGAGGGATATTTAATCACTGGATTGAATGTAAACCTGGTTCTGATTTGGGTTTTGACTTGTTTGCTACCAGTTGAGAAATAGCTTCTATGGCTTGACTTATTAATGTCACTGACCTAAAAATACAATTGGTACCACGTAGGAATGCTTAGCTGAAAATAAGAACTTAATTAACTTTAATTGTGGGTCTATGACTTATCAAGGTGATCTGTTGAAGGCAGGGATATTTTCCTGACACTTTTGATTTCATTGGGTTGTTTTTATAGAAAGATTAACAATGACAATGACAACATGATCATCAACAACAGAGAAACTGAATTTTGAACTTGAGTATATCCAAAAGACAAAATAAAATAGACATTAGAGTTCATGGGAAATTTGTTTTGCTTTTCTATCAATAAAAGAATTTTCTTGTTAATTGGCTGTTTGTACCCTATTTCCTTATTAATTTAATTTATAATACAGCAGGCATACAAAATTATTCATTCTGTTACTCTCAGAAGCTCAAAGAAATTATAGGATTTAAAAAAGAAATCCTCTATAATTCTTCTGATCTTTCTCATAAACCAGCTAAGTAATGGGAAATATATATAATTTAGTCAAACTCAGTATACTTAGTCCGATATAATAACTTAGAAGTCCAATCCCTTTAGGCAGATCTTCAGGCTCTTTAGGTTATATGCATAGTTTCTTAGATTTCCTCTTTCCCTGCCTGTACTTCTCTAAGATAACCAGCTATAGGGATGTGGCTTACTTGAGGGATTGTGGCATTTGTGGGAAAAGGCGGGGGGGGTGGGGCTCAGATTCATATCATTTCATATAGATATTAGCTGATCCCTTCTGAAAGGCAACAGGTTGGAACTGCTTCCTAGTCTGAGGTGCCATTGTCCCATTTAGCTTTTGTTCTGGCATTCACCACTGAAGTCTTAGGCCCTGGGACTTTGCCCACATTAGGAGTCTAAACATCCTGACTTCTGCCTCACAAGGTCCACCAGTTCTTTCACAACTTTGTCTCCTTCTTGGAGATACAGAACCTTCTGGATACTCTGCATACCAAGGACCTACCATAAAAGGCTTAGGTTCTATCCTAGGATCATTAATCTAGCCAACTCCCTTTGGCACCTCAGCTACACTTTTTGCTCAATGTTATATGTGCCATAAATAAGGATTTCTTCTGAGGTGTTGTACACCCACACTCATATATTTTAGGGGGCTTGTCAGTTAGCCCTGATCCCTAAGCTTCTGCAAAACTATTTAGATATTTAACAAGCACCACACCCCTCTGTATATGGAGAAGAGGAGCATGGATGCCCGAACAGCTGCCTGTCTTTCTTTTCTTTTGTCTTATTTTTTCTCACAATTGCAAGAGCCAAATATTTCTTTTTATGCCACCTTTTCCCTACCTGAAACCCCTCCTACTCTGCCTAAGCCATAGAGTTTACCTTCCCACTACCTCATTGACGTTAGTCTCCTTCTTCCTGACTTTAGCTTTGAGACTAACTCTTAATGAACATGGTTAGGAGAGAAAGAGAGAAGTTTATTGACGAATCCTAAATTGGGAGATATTTGAAACATAATGCTGCTATAGTAAACCTTTTATATTTCTGTAAAAGATATTTTCTCATGATTAAGGTCCATCCTTAAGGTGAGAGTTTGTTCATTATCCTGCAGTTATTTCTGTTTCAACTCCTACTCTATCGCTCCAAATTTGGCTAGAAAATCTGAATGCTGATTGAATGTTTTACCTCTATCACTGTAATCACTGTTTAGTCTGAAAGAAGGTATAGCCTCTTCCCAACACAAGGTCTTTACTCCACCCTATCCCCACTCTCTAGGAGTGGCAGATTGTGCATGGGAAATGTGTCCCTTGAGCTGAGATAAACTTCTAGTGGATGTAGAATACTGGAGTGGAGATGAGTAGTTATTTCTCCCTAAAGGCAATAGGAAATAAGTGTTGGAGCCACAACCAAATCTCTAGTCATCTTCCTCTTTACTCCTAGGAGATATATATTCTCTAACTTCTGTTTTCTGGCTCAAAAGAGGTATGGGTTTTGACTGAACTAACTCTCACAAGACTGGCATGGCTTCACTGATTCCTTGGATTTCCCTGGTTAGAGTTTATTTATGTTATACTAGCTGTGTATTCCCTTTCTGAATATTGTTGAAGTCCAATCACTTCTTTCAAAAATGCTGTCTCCAAATGTGTCCCAGGTGTGAATCGCTGATATTGAGCTTCCTTCTTTGAAAAGTGGCTCTTTTCAAACCTTTACAGACCAGTAAGGGGCTCTAATGATAACTTGTCTTAACTACCCTTTTTTACTCTATCCTGACAATCCTCTTTCTACCAATGTAATCCTCTCTCTAAAGGTTATAGTCTTGACTCAAAATTATTTGACTCTTTAATTTTGGCCTAGGGATTTATAATCACTCCATAATGCAAAAATTCGCTACACAGACTCTCAAAATTTCTGGGAAACCCCCCTAAATGCACTGAGGTGGCATACTCACTCTTCACATACAGATGTGCAAAGCAAATGTGCATTCTCTATTTTGCTGTATTTTATCTTATCTTCTTCATAAGGCTGTACTTGTGAGGTAGTCATTTTAAGAAAATTCTGAAACTCTTAAATGTTTTCTCCTTCTTCTGCTCCATTCTATAGTGGTATCTGTGTATGATTTATGTTATCACATGGTGGCAGAGAAGAAAGGTTCTTCAGACTCATGTAGTGTTAAATGGATCCTTGCTAGTTGTGGGTGCAGAGTGGCTGACTGGTCTGCTTCCTGAACTGGTGACTGCAAAGATCCAGAAAATCCCATTAAGTGCCTATCATTGGACTGTGATCCTGGACATTTTTATATAGCATCAAATATCAGTCTACACAGGTTGTTTTGCTCAAACTGAAGGACTTTACTGTATTCTAAGCATCAACCAGGACAAATGTCAGACACCCATGAGAGAGATTTTAGGTGTCACTAGTATCTTGTGCCTCAGTGTGGATTGGCCTTTTCTTGAGATTCTCTGATAAAAAGGAGAGGAGAGAGGGCAGCTCATGGAGTTCCAAAGAGAAAGGCAACACCTAGGAAGAACAAAGAAAGGAGAGGCTAATTTTGCCCTTGTTGATTAGAGCTTCCCCATCACAGTGTGTCCTATAGGGATACGGGGACCCATATGGCATTAAAAACCTGTTGATTTAAAAGAAATGCAGTAGGGTTGTGCAAGGGCACAGTGGTAGAATTCTCGCCTGAAATGCCTGAGACCCCAGTTTGATTCCCAGAGCCTGCACATGCACCCCCCCCCCAAAATGCAGTGACTGAAATTATTAGTTATCCATGAACTTAGCTCAGGTTACTTATTTACCCTCAGGACTTTAGTAAAGTCAAGGCAATTGGGCATGAGCATATTAGAGCCAGGCAGCAAACCTGTTTAACCCTATTTGATGCAGTTTATTTTCAGAAGGAAAATATATTTGGGGGCTTGACCTTAACGTTTTCTTATCTTGTAGTTCTGAAATAATCTGCTCCAGAATAAATGGGCTATCAGTTTTTCTATTCCACAGTTCAGAGGTATCATACTGGCTTAATCTGAGGCCTCTGATTAAAACTCTAGCATGTGATCCTCAATTATACTTTTATTAATTTCCTCCATGAATGAGGAGCCAAAATACTGTCCAATAGCTCATTGGGCATATTAGCACATCTTTGATTTTTGTTGCTCCTTCTTCTTTTAGTAAATTCAGGGAAGGCTAATGAGCTTTCTTCAGGTTTGGAACCTAATGGATCTGGGCATTCAGTTAAGAGTGGGTTTTACATTTTTCCAAGAGAGATTTGTTCAAGCAGGGATTCCTCCTCAGTAATGGACTTCTTCCCAAGCTTAACGGTGAGATAAGCAAATGAAACAGCAGCAGTCTACCCTAGTGGGCTTCAGAATGCAAGACATTCTCCTTAGACTTGAAACCAGAATTAAATTTTCATCCATGGCATGCATCCATTGCACTTATCTGATTATGTGAGATTTTTGCTTTTCTGGTTAGGAATGTCTTTGCACAGAAATGGGACTATTTTCTTCTAGAGGGACTGAATATATTTACCTTCCTGTTCTGGAGATAGATAGGTACGATTACCATTTTACGAAGCAGGGCTTAGGAATGGTAGACAAATTGCTACTCACCATCTGTATTTGTCAGGGTTCTCTAAGGAAACAGAACCAACAAGTGATATCTGTAAATATGAATGTTTATAAAAGTGTCTTATGCAACTATGGGGATGAAAAAATCCAAATTCCATAGGGCAGGCTGCAAGTTGGCAACAATGATGAAGGTCTTCGATGAATTCCTCAGGAGAGGCTGGGTGGCTAAAGAAGGGAAGAAAATTATCCCTTCTGACTGCTGAAGTAATCACCTCTCCCTTAAAAATCTTCAACTCATTGAATGAACATCCCTCATAATGGGAGGCACTCCCCTTAGTTGATTGCAGATGTAATCAGACATAGATGCAATCAACTGACTGTCGATTTAAGTCCATGAAGTGTCCTCATGTAACAGGCCAGTGCTTACTTGACCAGACACCTGGCTCTTTGTTAACTTGGTAGCTATACATATCACTGTAAACCATACTTAATCTCTAAATAGAACACAATAACAGACATATTTTTCACCTAAGAATACTCAAATGTTCTGTATACAACCAGAAATCAACTAAATCTCTCCAGAATTGTGTGTAAATCCTTGGATAGCATTCACTCATAAATTTGATATCCTATAACTTAAATACTATGACATGAACAATACAACTTATGTCATTTGATAAGGGGATGAGATAGAGAAGAAAACAGATATTTGTTTCACATACAAACACAAACATATTCATAGCAAAGCAAGGAAGAAGTATTTATACCATCACAGTCCTCATTTCTGTAACTGGTCACATGGTCTTAGTTCATATTTATCACTACCTTCTTCTACTATCCATTCCATGTTCCAATTACCCTCAGCAAGCACCTCAGCTGGCCATGATTTTTTGCCTGGTAGGATGATCCCAACCTTCATTCCTGAAGTTTCTGGGCCATTGGTAGTCTTGCCTGGACTGGGTTGTTGCAGTTTTCTATTGACTTTAATCACAGAGCATGATAGCACTAAAAGACGTCCCAGAGGATCTCCCGTATTCCAGGAAAACTCTTCTCACCTCCATTGTTTAGTTGCAGTCCTATTTCCCTCTGATAGTCTAGATCAATCACACCAGCCAGTATAGTAATCCCCTTCCTTGCCTGTTGATTCAGAGGCATGAGAAGGCAAAGTGGCCAGGTGGCAGTCTTAACTTCCAGTTTAATGAAATCAATGTTGTATCTCCTGGTAGGAATACTCCTCCTTTTGGAACTAAGACCTGTAGACCAGCAGAGCTTAAGGTTTCAGGGACAGGAAATAAAAATTTTTCTAGTAGATCACTAAGGGTGATAGGAATGGTGCCACCCCCATTTCTACCCCTTGATTCTTGAGCCCATATATCTGGCTATGGAGAAACAGAATTATAGAGTGGATGCTGATTCAGAGAACAGCATCCTGGAGAACATTGCCCCCGACCTACAAGGGATTGCCACCTAGTTGATACCATAATTGAGTTTTTAAGAGGCCATTCCACCATTCTGTCAACCCAGCTGCCTCTGGATGATGGGGAACATGATAAGACCAGAGAATTGCATGAGGATGTGCCCATTCCCGCATTTCATTTGCCGTAAAGTGGATTCCTTGAAAAGAAGTAATGCTGTGTGAAATACTATGACAGTGGATAAGGCATTCCTTAAGTCCAGAGACGGTAGCTTTGGTGGAAACATTAGTGCAGGGAAGGCAAACCCATATCCAGAGTATGTGTCTATTCCAATTAGAACACATTGCTTCCCCTTTCATCATGGAAATGGTCCAATGTAATCAACCTGCCACCAGGTAGCAGGCTGATCACCTCAGGGAATGGTGCCATATCAGGATCTGAGTCTCTCAGTGGGTCTCTACTGCTGGCAATTTGGGCACTCAGCAGTGGCTGTAACCAGATCCACCCTGGTGAGTGGAAGTATATGTTGTTGACCCTGTGCGTAATCTCCGTTCCTACCACTATAACTACTTTGTTCATGAGCCCTTTGGGCAATGAGAAGAGTGGCTGGGGAAAGAGGCATACTGGTATCCACAATACAGGCCATCTTATCCACTTGATTACTAAAACCTTTCTCTGCTGAAGTCACTCTCTGGTGAACATTCACCTGGGACACAAATATCTTCATGTTTTTTGCCCACTCAGAAAAGTCTATCCATATACCTCTTCCCCAAACCTGTTTGTTATCAATTTTTCAATCATGCTCCTTCCAAGTGGCTGAATATCCAGCCAAACCATTAGCAACAGCCCCTCTGGCCAGTTCTCTTCCAAGCAAAATGAACAACCAGGTGCACTGCTTGAATTTCTGCCCACTGGGAGGATTTCCCCTCACCATTGCCCTTTGGGAACATACCAGAAGGGGCTGCAGTGCTATAGCTGTCCACTTACAGGTAGTACCTGCATATCATGCAGAACCATCTGTAAACCAAACCCAAGTTTTCTGTTCCTCAGTCAATTGACTGTAAGTAACTCCCCAAGAGGACAACGCTCTGGGCTGAGAAAGAGAAGGTAATGTGGGAAGAGTGGAGGCCATGGGCATTTGGGCCACTTTCTCATGTAACTTACTTGTGCCTTTAAGACCTGCTCAGGCCCTATCTCTTATATACCATTTCCATTTTATGATGGTATGCTGCTGCACACACCAAACTGTATGGCTTAATGGGTCAGACAACATCCAGCTCATAATAGGCAACTCAGGTCTTATGGTAACTTGATGGCCCTTAATTAAGCATTCTTTCTCTGGTAAGGCCCAGTAGCAAGCCAAAAGCTGGTTCTCAAAAGGATAGTAGTTATTTGCAGTAGATGGTAAGGCTTTACTCCAAAATCTTAAGTGTCTATGTTGTGATTCTCTTATAGAGGCCTGCCAAAGGCTCCAGACAGCATCTCTATTTGCCACTGATTCTTCCAGTACCATTGGATCTACTAGATAATGTGAACCAAGTGGCAGAGAAGCTTGCACAGCAGCCAGAACCTGTTGCAGAGCCTTTTCTTGTTCAGGTCCCTACTCAAAACTAGCAGCTTTTCTGATCACTTGGTAAATGGGCCAGATTAGCACACCCAAATGAGAAATATGTGGTCTTCAAATCCAAAGAAGGCAGTTAGGTGTTGTTCCTCTTTTTTGGTCATAGTAGTGCCAGATACAACAGTTTATCCTTCACCTTAGAGGGAATATCTCAACGTGTCCCACAACACTGGATACCACTAGAAATTTCACTGAGGTAGAAGGACCCTGTATTCTTGTTGGATTTAGTTCCCATCCTCTGACAGCGCAAATGCCTAATCAGTAAGTCTAGAGTAGTTGTTACTTCTTGCTCACTAGTATAACATGATATCATCAACATAATGGATCAGTGTGATGTCTTGTGGGAGGGAGAAAAGGTTAAGGCCCCTGCAGATGAAATTTTGACATAGGGTGGACATATTAGCACATCGTTGATAGCTGTTGCTCCTTCTTTTAGTTAATTTTGGGAAGGCTAATGGGCTTCCTTCAGGTTTGGAAACTAATGTATCTGGGCATTCAGTTAAGAGTGGGTTTTACATTTTTACAAAAGAGGTATGTTTAAACAGGGATTCCTCCTCAATAATGGACTTCTTCCCAAGCTTAGGGGTGAGATAAGCAAATAAAACAGCAGCATTATTCCCTAGTGGGCTTCAGGATGCAAGACATTCTCCTTAGTCTTGAAAACAGAATTAAATTTGCATCCATGGCATGCATACTTACACATATCTGCTTATGTGAGATTTTTGCTTTTCTGGTTAGGAACATCTTTGCACAGAAATGGGACTATTTTCTTCTAGGGGGACTGAATATATTTAGCCTCCTGTTCTGGATATAGATAGGTATGATTGCAGGGCTTAGTAATGGTAGGCATACTGCTAGTCACCATCCTATAAGTCTACCACATCTGTTTCCATTAAATTGGTCCAATACACCCATACAAGCTGGATACGTATTTCTCAGCAGCCACTGGCAATCCTCCTTAGAACTGCTTCAGTCCAGCTCCCATTTACTTGCTTTACCACTCTGTTCTCTTTCTTGTTTTCACAATGTGCCCCATGTTTGCTGGATACTATGTCTCCTGCTTTCCCTTCTAACCTTTGGATCTATGACCCAGTTTCTGTTTTTCTATCTATGGCAGTTGTTATCAGTGCCTCCACCATATCCCCTTGACATTCACCAGTCTCATACATGTAGATGGTTTCTTATTGCAAACATCACAACTCCCTACATGAGCACCTTCTGAGACTACAGAGATACTGAGCTTTCTCCCAGGGTAACCAAAAGTACCAGGGACTTAACACCCCCAGCAAGAGACAGATGGGAATTGGTGGATAAATTCCCCAGCTTTCTTGGCCCTGGAATGAACCAATTCTGAAATGCGTTCTGTGCAGTCTCCTAGAGTCTCCTTCTTGACTCATCTTTTTCCACTCCCCTACAGATGCTTTCTATAATCGCCTCTCAAATAAACTATTCATACTTAAATCCTTGTCTGAGAGTCTGATTCTGGGGGAACCCAACCTACAACCTTATCCCAGTTTCAGACGTGAGTTTCTTCCAGTACATGGAACCTCTCTCTGCCTTCTGAGACTTAGAGTAAGTGAAACCAGTCTTTAAGTCCTACCAGAGTCCCATGAGAATTGACCCAGCCAAACCTGATCCCTACCCAGGTTCCTCTAGGCAGAAAAAGCTTGTGATATTACAATTAATTAGATTGAGATAGAATTTCATGATTTATGTAAGTGAATAGTCATGTAGACTGTTTGTGAAGAACTTTCCAAAGGTATGGTTGTTTCATCAATCATTTTGTCTAAACCTGGCCTGGTATAAAAAGGCAGTAAAAAGTGGTGGTGAAGAGCTGGTCTCTTGAGTCACATAGAACTAAGTTCAAATCCTAGTTATGACTCTATCATTTATGTGATCTTGGGGCAGAGTATTTATTCTCTCTAGGTCATAGTTCTTTTATCTATAAAATGGGAATGATAATAATTGAACCTACCTTAGCAGGATGTAGGAAAATTAAATGCCATAATATTAAAGTCCTCCCCATAAAGCCTAGCACATTATACATATTCAATAAGTATTGGTTCTGATTATTATTATGCCTTAAGGTATGTTATGCCATAATATGCTCCAAGGCATAAAATAAGGCATTCTGTTATATTTTAAGAAAGAAATATATATTTGGATAAAAACACAAATCTGAATATTCAGTTTTCCTGCTACCTAATAAATGGAGATTTGGATTAACACGTTGCTTCTTGTCTTAAACATGGGGCATTCTCATGCAAATTGAGTATGGGAGAGCTCTTAGGTGAAACCTATAAAGGAATGAAGGAAGCAGGTTAGGACAAAGAAAGTAGCCCAGCAAAGATGTAGAGTCAGTTGAATCTAGACTCAGCCTTGAGGCTAGGGGCAGCCTTTTTTTTTTTTTTTTTTTTTTCACCCCTATCACTCCGTCCATTATGTGATCCACCTTTAGCGGAAGGACATAAGCTTTCAGGTACTTCCAGGAGAGGAAGTGGTTCTAATTTCTTGAAGTCAGTTCTCAGAAGGTACAACTGTGATATGTTAGCAGCCAACACTCAGAGCAGCTTGGGGTAGGTGTACAGTTTAGTAATATAGATCTAAATGGGGTCTCTACAGCAACTACTACACTCCTGTATTTCCATAAGGTGTATTACACATTAATAGAGTTCTGCAGTCATTTCTTCTATGGTAATTGCAAAAACAAAAAATCCGCTAATTCTTATCTGGCCTCTTGATCAACTCGTAATGAGAAGTACACTTCTAGCTTGCTCCCCACTCCCCAGCCTCCAAGGATGTGATTTCATGCTGGACATAGAGGTCACAAGCTATTACCAAGGAAGATTTATATAAGCTTTTCCCCTTCTGGTACCTCCTATAGGTTCCTGCCAATCATGAGGATTCTGAATTTGTCTTAGATCTCATTTGGGCGGCACATCTGCATCTACAAAGACTTAGGTAGGAAAGTACTTCCACTGTCCTGTGGCTTTCTTTATGAGAAGCCCACCAACCTGTTTTTAGAAAAATTGTCTATGTTGCATAGCAACATGTTTTGGGTCCAGTAATTAAAAGTTTAACCCACTCCATGCTCTTTCTGAAAGTCATTGTCTGGTAATCTTCCCCTTCAAGTCTATAGCTACGCTCCATTTACTGATGGCTAACACAGTTGGTGAGAACTGTGAACACTTGATAAGAATTAGGAGACCTGAATATGAGGCTTAGCTTTACTAGTTACCAGTCATGTGAACCTGAGCACATCACTTTTTATGGGGGGGGCCTCAGTTTCCATACTTATAAAACTGGTTCAGAATACCTGCCCTGAGTCCCTCAAGGGCTCATTGTTTAAATTAAGTGAGAAAACACACTTATGAAAGGACTTTATGAAAATTGTCCTGAGATAAGTTATTGAATTACTGTTATTGTTATTATTAGTACATTTGTTTTTGATAGTTTCTTGCAGCTCCTCTCAGGTTGATTGATGTGTGATATAGCCCCGGATAATTCCTGTGGAAGTGAGAGCAATAGGCTCCATCTTCCCATTAGGCATTGTCCCTTAGCTCTTCAGTGACTCATGTCCCTCTATCTCTGATATCCAAATAGTTCCTCTAGAGGTATAGGACAGAAATTTTTCTTAGGTTCCAAAAGGGGTTTAGGAAGGAAAGGACTATAGAAAGATTTAATGAGATGACCTCCTCACATAGTCTAATTTATATAAAGCTTCCTTTCCTGGGTAAAAGTTATTATCCAACATTTGTCCTAATTAAATTCCCAGAGAAACAGAATTATGTTGCCACACCAGAGAAGATGACTCAAAGTCCATTAAAATGAATAATTTAAAATTAATATACTATTTATTTAGGTTAATGCTTTTCATACAAAAGTTAATTTTTCTTTCAGGGCATTTCTGAGACTCTTTAGTAACATCATATCTGACAGAGGCACTGGGCACTTTGCAGTCACCAATAGGAGGCTGTGGATATTGGTATTTTGAAGGTAGTGAAATGTACTGTGTGTATGCAGGAAGGGAGATGCCAAAATTTTCTTCAAGGTCTGTGGTTGGGAAATTTTGAAATTTCGGTTCATCTTTTCTTGGATATTTATTATAGAAATATACATTTATGTATAAAATATACATTTATTTATAGCTAAAACATTCCTGGCCACTTCCTGTGTATTAAGAGCTGTGACATGGGTGAAAGAGTCACAATTGGTAACTTGCAAGAAATACAATATAGGGAATGAAGCAAGAATGATCAATCCATGGAGGAGAATACAATGATGGTGAGGAGGGAAAAGCAAGTGCTGAATGTGGGCTGAGTATATGACTAGCTACCCATCCCATATTGTTGGTGCTCTGCCATGAATGCTGGTGTCCTGCCATGCAGGGGCCCCTTTGGAATCTTATAAATATTGCATATTAAAATGTTGAGAATACTCTATGGTTTTGAAGGCAAGAAAGCAGATCAAACTGAGGGGTTTAATTCTATTACTGAGTTCATATATAGCCTTGCTACTCAAAGTGTGGTCCACGGTCTAGCAGCATCAGCACCATGCAGGAGCTTGTTAGACATACAGAATATCAGGTCTCATACCAGATGTATTGAATCAGAATTTGCCTTTTAAGCAGATCCTCAATTGATTGCACTTTGGGGTTTGATAAGTACTGCTACAGAATACAAAGAATTCTTTAGATTGTCTTATATAGAGCATAATATAGAGTGTCTTCTTTAAAGAGATGATGTTATTGGGATATAGAGAATTTAATAAATATCTATGTGAACCTGTTTTATAACAATGGAAGGAGCTAGCCCCTGCATCTAACACCTCTGCTTCTAGAAATGAGGTTATGTGATATCTTTCAGAAGACTTTACCTAAGGATCTGGGTTTCCTCTCTCACCCAGGACAGGCGCTCTCATCAAAACACTGTGACTCAGCCTCTATCCACATCTACCTTTTATATGTCCCTGTATTCATGCCCTCTTTCTGAGCCTTGCTTCTGCCTTATTTTCTTGCACCTCAGTCTTAATCTTAATAAATAAGGCCTTATCTTATAAATCCTCCCATCTCCAGTTGTTCTGCTAAAGACTGAGGCTTGCTTGATTCCCATATGAAGTTATCCTTCCTGCTGAGTGACACTTTGGATACTGCCTGGACTTTTAAAGAGTCACATTGTTAAGAGGTTTTTCACTGCCATATTTTCTTATCCTCTTATTGCCTTTCTTAAACACTCAGTAGAAACAAACAAATGCTCATTTTTATTATGACCTATGTTCCTTTACACGTCAAATATGTGTTTTGCTCTTAGCACTTAACATAACTAATTTAAAATGATGGAAGAAAAATTCTGTTTCCAACATGGCTTAGTAACTCCCTAAAAACTGGCCTTTAGTTAACAACTATTAACTCTGGACAAACCAACTGACTGATGACTCTGAATGGATAAAGGCAGGCAAATTTTGGGGTGGAGGCAAAACTTGGTAGAAGCGCATCTCAGTTGACTTTTCCATTTTAAAAGCTTTTAGCCTGAGGGAAGCCTGCAGCCAGCACTGATAAAGCTAGACTCTGATAGAAAATTCACAATTTTTCTGGTCTGAAGAACCAGACAACAGTGTTCAGGGCAATCATGGCTGCTGGAAAAGTGAGAGAAGAGCCCAAGAAAGGAGAGTATGCCTTTGTTCTATATTATTATTATTCCATTACTATTTAATGTAACTATTGACATAATTGGGACTAGAAAGAGGATCTACATGTCTAATTTGTCCTTATTCAGATTCTCATACATTATTTTCTAATCCCTGATTTCTGCCCTCCAAAGAACCCATGTCTTTATTGCCTGGTCTTCTGTCGTAATGCACTTGCATTTTGTCAGTATCACTCTCTGCAGGCACTTAGGTTTTAGTTTCACCATTATGGTAAATTAGCTTCCATTCTTCTATCTCCTTTCCTTCTGCCAAATATGTGTTGATGTTTCTCACTCATTTGTTCAACAGAAAGTTATTACATGCCTACTCTAAGTCAGGCACTATTTCAGTTGCTAGGAATATAGCGGGGTGGGGTGGGGGACAAATAAAACCCCTGCCTTCCTGAAGTTTAAATTATAGTAGAGAGACACTGATTATAAAGACACAAATATGTAATATGATTTTATGATATATTAAATTTCTGAAGAAAAATAAGCTTGGGTAACATAGCTTAAGGAGTAAGGATTAGTGCTGCTGTTTAAAACAAGGTGGACAGGGGCAGTTTGTCTGATAAGGTGTCCTCTCCCGTCTGACATCTTTTACTGTTAGCTTTCACATTTTGGGTTTTTAATTTTAAAAATAACTTTATAGTCACTTTAGTGAGGTTTGGGGAGGAAAGTGTCAATAAATACTTATCTTTAATCTACTAAGATTAACTGAAAATCTAAATTGTTTGCTAACTCAGTTTTTAACTCTCCTTGTTCTTCTCTAGGTCTGTTTAGCTAAACAGGCTTCTGAAGAATTTAGATATCCCTAAATATCCCTCAGTTTTAAACAAGGACATATAGTTAAAGTTTTCTCTAATCCCTAGAGATCCTTGCCCCAAGAGCTCAAATTCTATTAAGAGATATTAACCTAAAAGCACACAGTAGCTTCTTCAAACATAGTTTAACATTTTGAAACCAGTTTTCCAAAGATACCACCCATTCTTCATAATTTCTTAATCTTGCAACTAATTCTAATTAGAAAATTAGCATCTAGTCTGCTTGGCATTGTTATCTAGATATTTAAATGTTAAAAAGTGAAGATTCTATTGTGGAATTTAAGTTATATTTTTTCTCGCCAAGCACTTAGCATTTAAATTTCTGGAATGAATTGTTTACTCCTATTCTCCTTGTGTTAGAGGTCTGCTATGGAAATGGATTCTGTTACATGCTTGGTAAACACATTATTTTTAGCTCTTTCCTAAGGGACATTAATTTACTATGAAGAGGGTAATTAAAGTGATGTATAAATCAGTGGTGCAGTTATTAATGGGATAATAATGGGATATCAGGCTTTAGTAGCTTGAAGACCACCTAATATGGAAGAGCCATGAAAAATCTTAGGCCTGCTTCTTGTCCTGAGGAAAACTTAAAGCAACGACAACATCACAACAGTATGTTGAAGCTGTATCTTCTGAGAGTTAAAATGGCATTGTTTTCCCTTTGAGGTGAAATGTGTCTCTTTTAAAATCATCTTCAAATTATTTCATAGATCTTGGTTATTGATGGTAATATGTGTGCTTTCTAGTGGAATCCTACCTTAATGCTAGGTGATCATTTGCTCATTTATTTATTCAATAAATATTTATTTAATGCCTTCCTTTCATCAAATAGTATTTGAACACTGGGAAAACAAAACTGAAAGACACTTCTGCCCTCTTGGAGATCATAGTTGAATGGGGTAGAGAGATGAATTGATAATTAATAACACACCGTGATTGGTGCTGTAAGAGTTGTGCAGTCCCAGTGAAACCTACCTTTCTTTTAGGAGTCAAGCAAAGATTCCAGGTAAGAAAGCATTGTTCTCAGTCTCAAAATAGGTGGGACATAATGTGTTGATGGAAGGAATTCCAAGAGCACTAAAGTTTCACAATGGCACCTCTATGTCTGTTCGTCATTTTGTCCATATCATTTAGCGTTTAGCACAATGCCTGGTACACTATAGACCATCAGTACCCTTTTGTTGAAGAAAGCAAGAGTATGGAACAAATTATGTTCCCAGTAACAGTAATGAACTTATGTCTTTATATATGAATTTGTATATATTAAAATGTAACTCTGACTCCAAATGCTAACTGATATCATCATACTTTTCTCTGCCTTGGAGATATGAATTCCAACAACTTGTAGTTGTTTCCTCAGTGGCAGTAATTGATCAATGCACCATTCACAGTTGGTTGCCTAAGTGAGGGGTTGAAGAGTAATTGCTGAGCATTTATTTGTATTGTTAAATTGGCAATCATTTTTTCAGATGATTAAATAAGACTTTATTGCTCCTCCTAATTGTATATATTCCATATAAGACTTAGAATAAGCTTTTTAATGAACAGAGTAAGACTCAGGTAAAGTGGGGATAATAATTAAATTTTTCATTCATCTAATATCCATTGAGAATCTGTGATGGGCCATGATCTGTGCAAAGACTTGGAGATAGGCAGATGAAAAGACACAGTCTCTATCCTCAAGAAGTGTATAGTTTATGATGGAGACAGATGAAGAAACACACAATTACAATGTGCTAAACTACAGCATTTCTGTGTATTTCTTTTTCTCTTTAGCCTTATAATTTCCAATCAAAATATTGTTTTCCAAAATTCCTTAGGTTAGCTCTTTTCTTCCCTAGTCCCTTCAGTGTGAATAAAATAAATTCACGTGTAATACAGTATTACAATGTATAATACAGTTTGGTTAATTGGTTATTGCTTATATTACACTTTGGGTTTCCCCAACAACCTTGTTAATTTTAATTATTTATTTTCTGGGCTTACTATGGGGTTACTATGGTTCTAAAGGTGAAGGCTATACAAAATGTTATAGTTCAAGATATATCACCTCCCCATCTCTACTAACCTGTTCTCATTCCTCATTCCTTTCCATTCCATTCTCATCTACCCCCATGTGTATCCAACCTTTCTGGTATCTGGTTTATAGTATATTTCTTAAGCACAGATGACTGGAGATGGATATTATTTTGTATCTCCTTATTTCTTACTTGAAAAGTAGCATAATAAACATATGCTTTTGCATTTTACTGTTTTTACTTAATTTCTATCATAGAAATCACCCCAAATCTATTTGTAGAGATCTACCTTATTCTTTTGACAACTGCCTAGTACTTCGTTGCATGTATATACTATAAGTTATTCAGCCATTCTTCTATGCCTGAGCATTTAGGTTGTTTCCAAATAATGTTGCAGTGAGTAAGATTGTGCATTGCTTGAGGTGGATCTTTAGGGTAGAAGTACTTAAGAAGTGTGGGTAGGTATTGTCAAATTTCCCTATAGAAAGGTTGATCCAATTTGCATTCTCACCAGCAATGTATGAGTACCTGTTTCTCTCCAGAATTATCAGTGAAATGTGTTGTCATAATTTTTAATTTTGCCAGCTCAAAGAAGTGAGAAATGGTATCTAAGTATGTTTTTAACTTGCATTTTCTAATTATGAGTGAGTTTGAGGGCCATTTTAAATCTTTTTTGCAAATTTTCTGTTCATGTCTGGGACAGGAAAAATACAAGATGAGCTTAAAACATTTTGTGATGTCAGAACATAAGGAAATGCCTAAAAATATATAGGGAATTAGGTGGCTGGTTGGGGAAGATGCTGAAGTAGGGAGCTCCAGGACCCAGTGCTTCACCAAAACAACTATTAAGCAGCCAGGAACTGTCTGAAACAATTTTGAAACTCCAGAGGCCAGAAGAACACTGTACAGCATCCAGGGCAGAGTGGGAGGAAGAGGCTGATAAACTTCAGGAAAGGACAGTAAATTGCTCTCTCCAGCATCCATCTCCCACTTTCACAGCAGGCCACCTTGAGATCCATTCCCAGGCTAGCTTGCTGGTAACAGAAAGGGACAAAAAAAATTCCTCTTCCACAAGAACAGGATTGGATATGGCCATCACTGATCATGGTATTTGAATGGGATGTTTTGACTACTGGGGGCCTGGCCCAGAGGGCAGCTATTTTTTTCAATCTACCTTGGACAAAAGTGTTGGCAGCCATTGTTTCATCCCTCTTTGGATAGGCAAGGTGGTGGAGATTTAAAGATACAACTCTACCTCAGGGCTACAGGGGACAGTTAGCTGAAAGGCTGCATTTGCTGGGCAGGCCAGGAAAGCTCAGCTTTGGAGAGCCACCAGAAGACCTTTTGGCACCCTACCTGATCCCCTATGCAGAGCTCTTTGGAGTCCATTTGTGGTTCCCTGGCCCTATTTTAACTAGGAAAGACTGATTTGGAAAAGTGCTCTCTGAGGTGACACTCTTCCAGAATTTGCCCTCCAAAAGGAGCTTGAGACAATGAAAGGCATGTAAAAACTAGAGGCAGACAGTGTGGAGCAAAGACCTGCCGGCTTCAGACACCCAGAAGAAGGAAGTCAATCTCCTGGGAAACAGACGGGGACAACTAGACTCCTGTAAACAGGGGAACTCCAAAACAACCAATAAGAAATGACGTAAGACAAGACAAAGGCCCAGAAACATAGCAAAAACTCTGCACACTACATTCACTTTGGGTAGGCATTCCGTATAGGAGGGCTGAAGCTCAAGACAATCTGTCTTATCACCAGTCAGTCACAAAACCAAGAAACAGACATCTCAGGGAATAAATCCCAGAGTTACCATTTTTAAATATTAAAATATACAGTGTGCAATAAAATACTACAAAACAGAAAAAGTGAAAGGAAGTGATGGCCCATTCAAAGGAATAGGATAAAGATACAGAAAATACCAACAAAGAAAATGAGAATGTTTTAAAGGGTTTTAAAGACAACCCCTTAAAAAAAAAAAAAGTCCTAAAAATGCTCAGGGAGATGAAGGAAAGTGCAGAGAAAGAACTACAGGATATCAGGAAAACAATGAATGGGCAATATGAGAGTCTAAGTAAAGACATAGAAATTTAAAAAAGGAACCAAAAGAACTACTGGAATTGAAGACCGCAATAACTAACTGAAAAATTGCAAGGAGTGTTTCAAGAGCAGAATAGAGCTGGAAGAAGAAAGAACCAGTGAATTTGAAGAAAAGACACTTTCAATGAGTCAGACTGGGAAATAGAAATAAATATTAAAAGTAGAAACAGCCTAAGACAGCTATGGGACATCATCAAGTGCACCGATATATGCATTATGGGAGTCCCAGAAGGAGAAAAAAGAGAGATGGGGACAGAAGGAATAGTCAAAGAAATAATGACAGACAACTTCCCAAACATAGCAAAAGATGTGACTATGAACATCCAAGAAACCAAGAGAACACCAAATAGGATAAGCATGAAGAAAAATATACCCCATCATGTATTGATCATAGTATTGGAAGGAAAGGACAAGGAGAAAGCTGTAAGAGGAAAGCAATATGTTACATATAGGGGAGTCACAATTAGATTGAGTGCCAATTTCTCATCAGAAACCATGGAAGCAAGAAGGCAATTGTTTGAAATAGTTAAAGAGCTAAAGAAAAATACCTGAAAGTCAAGAATTTTGTAACTTGTGAGGCTCTTTTTCAAAAATGAGGGAGAGATTAAGACGTTCTCAGATAAACAAAAGCTAAGGGAGTTTATCATCACCTGCCCTACAAGTAATGCTAAAGGAGGCACATCAGTTTGAAAAAAAAAAAAGGTCACTAGAGAGTGATTCAAAGCAGCATAAAGAAATAAAGATCTGTGGTAAAGTTAACTACTTGGGTATTTATAATGCCAGTATTATTATATTGTATTGTTTGGTATATAACTCTACTTCTTACTTCCTACAGGTGATAATATACAAATGCATAAAAACGTAATGAAAAATGTTTGTTTTGGACATGGAATGTACAAAGATGTACATGGAATAAGTACAAAAAAAGTTGGAGAGAAGAGGGGTATGAGAAAAGTTTATGTGCATGCTCTTTTAAAAAAATATCTTTATTGTAAACAACAAACAAACATACAAACATTCTTGACGTGGTTGCAATCAATGGCTCACAATATCATCATATAGTTGTGTATTCATCACCATGATCATTTTTTTTAACCTTTGCATCTCTCCAGCAAAAGAAATAAGAAAGAAAAAGGAAAAAAGAAAAAACTCATATATGTCATAACTCTTACCCCCCTCTCATTGACCACTAGTATTTCAACCTACTCAATTTATTTTTACCTTTGTTCCCCCTATTATTTATTTCTCATTTATATTTTTTACTCATCTGTCCATACTGTAGATAAAAGGAGCATCAGACACAGGTTTCATAATCACACAGACACATTGCAAAAGCTGTATCATTAAACAATCATCTTCAAGAAACACAGCTACTGGAACACAGCTCTACATATTCAGGTACTTCCTTCTAGCCACTCTAATACACCATAAACTAAAAAGGGGGTATCTATGTAATGCATAAGAACAACCTCCAGGGTAACATCTCGACTCTGTTTGAAATCTCTAGGCCACTGACACTTTATTTTGTCTCATTTCTCTCTTCCCCCTTTTGGTCAAGAAAGTCTTCTCAATCCCTTGATACTGAGTCCCAGCTCATCCTAGGATTTCTGTCCCTCATTGCCAGGAAGGTTTATACCCCTGGGAGTCATGTCCCATGTGTATTGGGGCAGAGGGGAAGGCAGTGAGTTTGCTTGCTGTGTCAGCTGAGAGAGAGAGAGGCCACATCTGAGCAACAAAAGAGGTTCTCTGGGGGTTACTCTTAGGCCTAATTTTAAGTAGACTTCGCCTATCCTTTGCAGGGATAAGTTTCATAGGGGCAAACCCCAGGAATGAGGGCTTGGCCTATTGATTTGATTGTCCCCACTGCTTGCAAGAATATCAGGAATTCTCCAAATGGGGAAGTTGAATTTTCCCCCTTTTCTCCCCATTCCACCAAGGGGACTTTGCAAATACTTCTTTATTCACTGTTTAAATCACTCTGGGTTTTATCAGGGCATCACACTAACCTGGACAAACCAACATATCTTATACCATATTCAAGGTTCCATGTATTTATAGTGTTCAATTAAACTGTCCATATAAGTTAAATTAGGAAATGCACTAGTCAAAATATAAATTTTGCCCCAAATAAACATTTCTTGCTTTAGTCTCACACAGAAGTTAAAGTTGTGAAATATGAATGACCATCTATTTCAACAGCCTGCAATATCGACATTCCTTTGTTCTTCCTCATGCAAAAACATTTTTTAATTTGTACATTTAGTCACTATCGTTGTATACTCTAGGTATTCCTAAATTATACCATCTGAATCTTTATCATTTATCTTTCCTTCTGGTTTCATCTGTGCCCCTGCCCTTCTCCCTATATCATTCTCTATGTGCATGCTCTTGAAGTTAAGATGGTATCAAATCAAATATGATTGTTATATACTTGGGATGTTAAATTTCAACCCCATGGTAACCATAAGGAAAAATATATGAAAAACATGTCCAGATAGAAGTGAGAAGACACTCAATATTGTCCAACACAAAAAAAGCCAATAAAAATAAAAGTAGGTTTTAATGAAAGTGAGATAAGAAAAGATCTGAGACTTACAAAGGCTAAATAGCAAAATGGCAGAAGAAAGTCCTGTATTATCAGTAGTGACAATGTATAAATGGATTAAACTCTCCAGTCGAAAGGCAGAGATTGGCAGAATGGATAAAAAAGCATGACCCAGCTATAAGCTGTCTGCAAAAGACTAACCTTAAATTCAAAGATAAAGTAGGTTGAGGGTGAAAGTTTGGAAAAAAATATATATGATGCAAGTAGTATCCAAAAGACCACTGGGGTGGCAATACTAGTATCAGGTAAAATAGACTTCAAGTCAAAAATAGTTACAAGGGACAAAGATAGTCATTATATGCTGATAAAGGGGATAATTCAACAGGAAGATGCAAGAAATATATATATATATATATATTCATCTAACACAGAGCGCCCAAATATATGAAGCAAATACTGAAAGATTTGAAGGAAGAAATTAACGGTTCTACATTAATGGTAGGAAATTTAATACTCCACTTTCAATAAGGATAGAACATCTGGTCAGAAGATTAATAAAGAAGTATAGAACTTGAATGATACACTAAAGCAACTAAACTTAACAAACATATATAGAACACTGTCCCCAACAAAAAAAGAATACAATTGTTTTTTTGACAAGGTGGCAAAAAACACTCAAATGGAAAAGAATTGTCTTTTCAACAAGTGGTGCTGGAAGAACTTAATCTTCATTTGCAAAAAAAAAAAAAAAAAAAGGAGGAGCCTCACCATATACAAAAATCAACTCAAAATGGATCAAACACCTTAATATAAGAGTTAAAACTATCCAACTCCTCAAGAAAACATAGGGATGCATCTCCAGGTCCATTAGGCAATGGTTTCTTAGACTTTACAGGGAAACCAAAAGGAAAAAAAAGGTAAATAGGACTTCATCAAAAGTTAAAACTTTTGTTTTTCAAAGGACTTCATCATGAAAGTAAAATGACAACCTACACAATGGGAGAAAATATTTGGAAACTATTTATCTAATGAAGGCTTAATATCTAGAATATACAAAGAAATCCTTCAATTTAACAATGAAAAGATAAATGATCCAATTTAAAGATAGGCAAAAGTCTTCAACAGATGTCTCTCCAAAGAAGATATGCAAATGTCCAGAAAGCACATGGATAGATGCTCATCATCATTTGCCATCAGGGAACTGCAAATAAAAATCACAATAAGATATCATTTCATACCTATTAGAATGGCTGCTAATTTTTCAAAAACATAAAATAACAAGTATTGGAGAAGATGCAGAGAAATAAGAACACTCATTCATTGCTGGTACAATGTAAAATGGTGCAGCCTGTGTAAAACAATTTGGCAGTTCCTCAGAAAGCTAAGTATAGAACTACAATATGATCCAGCAATCCTATTACTGGGTATATACCCAAAAAAATTCAAAGCAGGGACTGGAACTGAAATTTTCACTTTGAAGTTCATAGTGACATTATTCGCAATTGCCAAAGATGAAAGCAACCCAAGTGTCCATCAGCTGATAAATGTATAAGTAAAATGTGGTATATACATTGAAATATTATACAGCCATAAAAAGGAATGAAGTCTTGAGACATGAGACAACAGGTATAAATCTGGAAGGCATTATGTTGAGTGAAATAAACCAGACACAAAAGGCAGATATTGTATGATCTCACTGATTTGAAACTGTTAGAATGAGCAAATCATAGAGTCTGAATCTAGAATATATCTTACTAGAGGATGGGGGTGAGGATAGAAAATGGGAAGATAATGTGTAAAATATACAAGGTTCTGGGTGGGCCATGGTGACTCAGTGGCAGAGTTTTCATCTGCCATGCTGGGGATCCGAATTGGATTCCCAATGCCTGCCCAAGTGAAAAATATACAGAGTTCTTATTTGGAATGCTGGAAATATTTTGATAATGGATGGATGGTGGTGATAGTAGTACATTTTTGAATGCAGTTAACAGCACTGAAATATATATCTGAGTGTGATTAAAGGGGGAAATGTTAGATTGTATGTATAGTAATTGAATAAAATTACTACACCACATTGTTTAATGGAACTACACTAAACAGATTGTGAACCCTATGTTAAACCATGGAATTTAATTGACAGTACAATTATAAAAATGTGCTACCATTGTTACAAGTGTTCCCCATCAATGCAAGGTGTTAGCAATGGTGTGGCATGTGAGAATCCTGTATTTTATGCATGATTGTTCTGTAAACCCACAACTTTTCTAATAAAGAACAAAGGAATGGATAGGGAGAGCTGGGATCACACATGCATTGCTGGTAGGAATGTAAAATTATACAGAAACTGTTAAAAATAATTTGACAGTTTCTTATAAAACTATACAAGTAATTGTCATATGATCCAGAAATTGTACTTCTGGGCATTTATCCAAGAGAATGAAAACTTAATGTTCACGCAAAAACTTGTGCACAAATGTTCATAGCAGCTTTATTTGTATGGTATTATTATTGTATGATATTGTGTTATATGGTATTTATTTATATGGTATTGTACATCTATTGCATGGAATACTATTCAGCAATTAAAAATAATGAATAATTAATATATAACAGCTTATATTAATCTCTAGAGAAGTATGTTCAGTAATAAAATCCAATTTCAAAAGATTACAAACTGAAACACTTCATTTGTATAACATTTTTTGAAATGACAAAATTTTTAGAAATGGAAAAAGGATTGGTGGTTGCCAAGAATTAGGAAGGTGGAACAGAGTGGTGGGAAGGAGGTGGGAGATTTATAAAAGAGAAATAGAAGGAATTATTTTGGTGTTGAAACTGTTCTACGTTTTGACTATGGTGGTGAATACAGAATGTACACATATGATAAAATTGCATAAAATGAAATACATACCCCCCCATACACTAAATGAGTACCAGTTAAACTGGGTGTAATTGGAATAAGATTGATGGATTGTTTTAATGCCAATATCTTGCTCTTGGAATGGAAGTATAGTTTTTAAGATGTTACAACTCGGTAAAAGGAAAAAGAGTTCTCTTTGCAGTTTTTCCTGCAGCTGCATATAAATGTACAATTATCTCAGAATTCAAAGTTTGAAGAAAAATGATGGTGAAATGATAAAGAACACAGAAGTCAATCCATAAAGAGTCATCCAATACTGAAGCAACGTAAGCCACAAAATAATGTTTTGGATTATAACCCGTAGAATAAAATAAATATCCTTGAGTCTATATTGATACAAATAAATAATCAGCTAAAAAAATAAGTGAGAAGCGTCAAAGGACCAACTCTTCTTTTCAAAGGAAATACATACAATGAAATTAGGGAACTATAAAATAACCATTAGGCAAATACTATAATAATAAATATTGTATGTATCATCCACTGATGATGCTGAAATTAGTGGGTCAAAGTTTGAGGAGAAACAGGATATTAGCATTATCTCAAAATGTATCTTCCAACATAGTTATTTGTTATAAGGCAAATGCTATTATGAATAAAGTACTATAAACAAACAGATCTTCTTGCAGATAATATCCCTGCAAGAAGTGTTAAAAGAAGTTTTTCAGAGGTATGGAAAATTATATAGATCAGAAACTTGGATCTACATAAATATAAAGGAAGAGTGCTATAGGAATAATAAATAAAGGTAAAAGAAAATATTTTATTTTTTATTCTTATTTGATTTCAAGGAGAACAGCTTATTTAAGTAATAAGAATAACAAACGTTGGGTGATTATAGCAGATTGATAAGTAAGATGAATTTCAGTATATCATAAAGGATAGGATGGAAGATTTTTGAATGTTCTTTTAAAAGTTATCACACTACACAGAAAGTGTATACTGTTATTAGAAAGTGGACCCAGACTAGGATTTAAAATGTAATTTGGAAACTCACTAAATTTTTTCAAAAAGAAATATAATAGATATGCTGAGAGAATATAAGCTAAAATCATATAAATGCTCAATTTAAGCCAGACAAAGCAGACAAAGTTAGGGGGGAAGAAACAAGAAATAAGGGCAACAAATAGAAAACAGTTACAAATGTGGTAGATAGCAACCCAAATATATCAGTAAACACTTTAAATGTAGATTGTCTAAATATACTAATTAGAGTATCATTAAAAATGGTAAATTATCAGAGTTGATAAAATTACAAAAGCAACTACATATTATCCATAATAGATCCACTTTAATTATAGAGACTCAGGTTAAAAATAAGGGCTGGAGAGAGATATACCATGCTAACATTAATCAAAATAAAGGTGGAATAGATATATTAATTCAGAGAAAGAAGACTTTAGGATAACGAAAATTGTCAAGGATAAAGAGGATATTACATAATGATAAAGGGTCAATTTTCCAATAAGAAATAGCAATCTCATATGTATATGTGTCTAACAACACAGTGTCAAAAGGCACGAGGCAAAAATGATAAAATAAAAGGAGAAATAGACAAATCCAGTATTATAGTTTGAAACTTCAATTGTTCAAGTCAGAAAATGAGTAAGACTATAATTGACCTGATAAGCACTGTCAATCAACTTGATTTAATTGATATTTGTAGAACTCTCCTTCCAACAGTAGCAGAATACACAGTTTTCTCAAGCTTACTTGGAATTTTACCAGGATAGACTACATTCTGAGCCATAAACTACAAATTAACAAATTTTTTAAAAAGGTAAATTGAACAAAGTATTTTCTCAGACCACAGTGAAATTCAATTTGAAATCAATAATAGAAAGATAGCTGGAAAAAACATCAGATATATGGCTATTAAACAATAAACTTTCTAATAGTACATGGATCAAAGAAAAGTCTCAAGGGAAATTAATGAATATTTCAAACTAAATGAAAATGAAAATGCAACTTATCAAAATTTGTGGAATGCAGCAAAATCAATGTTTGGATGGCTATGTTTTGTATTATTCAATGTGTATATTAGGAAAGGATAAAAATCTAAAATTACCACTTAAGCTTACACTTTTTGCCTATAGCAAGCAGAATAAAAGAAATACTCAAATTTAATGTAAAAAAATCAATGAGATTGAAAAATAGAAAAACAATAGAGAAAATCAATGTGCCCAAAATCTAATTCTTTGAAAAGATCAATAAAATTAATAAACCTCTACACAGGCCATAATTGTTTTTTTTAAATGAGAGAATACAAATTACCAGTATCAGAAATGAAGGACAGGCATCACCACTCACTCCACTGACACAAAAAGTATAGTAAAGGAATATTACAAACAACCCCTATGCCCATAAATTTGATAACATGAAAAAATCAACCAATTCTTTGAAAAATAAAAACTATCAAAACTCACACAAGGAGAAACAGATAATCTAAAGAGGCTTAAAGCTAGAAAAATATTGAATAAATAATTAACAACAGGGCGGGCCACGGTGGCTCAGCAGGCAAGAACGCTTGCCTGCCATGCCAGAGGACCCGGGTTCGATTCCCGGTGCCTGCCCATGTTAAAAAATAATAATAATAATAATTAACAACCATCCATAAAAGAAAACACCAGGTCAAGAAAAATGAAAAGTACAGACCATAATTTCTTATGAACACATATGTACAATTACCCAACAAAATATTAGCAACTCGGGTGGGTAACTGTGGCTCAGTAGCAGGGTTCTCACCTGCCGTACCGGAGACCGGGATTTGATTCATGGAGCCTGCCCATGTCAATATATATATATACTAGCAGATCAAATCCAACAATGCATAAAAAGAATTATATGCCATGAAAAAATGAACAAGAATCAACAAGGTGGGGTGCAATAGTTGTAAACAAATCAATGAATCACATCACATAAACAGGCTAAAAGAGAAAAATCATATAATCCTATCAATTGATGCAGAAAAAGAATTTGACAAAATCAAGCATGCATTTATGAAAAAAATTCTCAGAAAATTAGGACTAAAGGATAATGTTCTCGATATGATAAGGAACATCTATAAAAAATCTACAGCTAAAAGCATACAAATGGAGAGAAAATTGACACTTTCTCCGTAACATCTGGAACAAGGCAAAATGTTTTATTTCACCTTTCCTATTCAACATCATACTGAAAATATTAACTAGTGAAATAAGACAAGTAAAAGAAATAAAAGGCATACAAATAGGAAATGAAGAAATAAAACTGTTTTTATTAGCAGATGATATCGTTGTATATGTAGAAAATTGCAAAGAATCAACGAACAACAAAAAAATTCTCTTAGAACTAAATAGTAGCTATAGCGAAGTCTCAGAATATTGCAAAAGTCAACTGCATTCCTGCATAATAGTAACAAACAATTGGAATGTAAAAACAAAAGAATAAATACTTAAGTATAAATCTAAAAAATATACATAAGATCAATATGCAGAAAATTACAAACTCTGATGAATGGAATCAAAGAATGTCTAAATTAATGGAGAGATATTCTGCATTCATGAATTGGAAGACTTGATATTGTTAAGATGTCAATTCTTTTGAACTCACCCTATAGATTCAACACAATCCCAATCAGATACTCAGAAAACTACTGTGTAGGTATCAACAAACTAATTTCAGGGTTTACATGGAAAGTCAGGACCTAGAATTTCAGCACAATACTAAGGAAGAACAAACTTGGAGGACTCAGCCTACGTAACTTCAAAACTTACTATAAAGTTTTAGTAATAAAAACAGCATGGAAGGGATTCTGGGAAGATGGCAAATAGTAAGATCCAGAATCAGTCCTTCCATCAGAGCAACTTTTAAACGGGTAGGAAGTGTCTAAATCAACTATTTTGAAACTCCAGAGTTCAGTAGAACACTGTGCAGCAACCAGAGAAGAGCAGGAGCAATAGGCTAATAAATTATATTAAATACTGATAAATTGCACTTTCTACATGACAGGTACATTGCCCATTTCCCACTCTCATTGCAGGCAGCATTAGGGTCTGGCTCCTGGCATAGATTGCTGGTGCCAGAGAAGGACATAAAAATCCATTTCCCCAAGATGTGGGGAGAGGCATGGTCAGATCCAATTGCTGAGCACTACATTTGATTAGCTACTTTAGATCACTGGGGACCTGGCTCTGAGGGCAGCCAAAGTTCGAACCCACTGTGGATAAAGCTGGTAGAGGAGATGTAAAGATAGTAAGCTTCCTCAGAGCTGAAGAGGACAGTTGAAGTGCTGCATTTACTGGACAGGTGCTGAGTCAAAAAAGCACAGAGTTGGAGGGCTGTGGAAGAAGCCCTTGGCACCCTTCATGGCCCTTCCCTCATGCTGTCTCTGGGGAAGTTTAAAGCTAGCTGGCACTCCCTTTATGGGTCCCTGGACTTGTTCTGTCTGGGAAAGACAGACTTGGGTAGTTCTTCTCTGGCATGGGCTCTCTTCCAGAATTTGCCTTCCAGGCAAAAGTAGCTTGAGACAATGAAAGGAAAGCAGTGCAAGAAACAATTGAGGTAGGCAGGCTGGTGCAAAGACTTACCTGCTTAAGTCCTGGAGTAGAATCCTGAAGAGGAAAGCTTGTTTCCTATAAAGTGGAGGGAACATGCAAACTCCTGTAAAGAGGTGAACTCCTAAGGCCATTAACAAGCACAAGCCTAGGTCAAGTCAGAGGCCCTGAAAAGATGAAGGTGGGGGGACTGCATTTACCTTGGGCCAACCTTCCTGCTAGTAGGGCTGAACTTTGACAGAGGGCACCAACCAATGCAAAGCCATTTTGTGAAGACAGTGACAGGTGTTCTTTGTTTAGATTTCCTTGGCTTTGTTAGCGCCTGACACTAAAAAAAAATCTGTCATATCACTGGATACAAATTAATGAAATGGACATCTCAGGCAATAAATCCCAGAGTTAACTTTTAAAATATTAAAATGTACAGTGTGCAAAAAAAGATTGAATGCAAAAAAAACAGAAGAAACAAGAAATGATGGTCTGTGCAAAGGAGGAGGGTAAAATCCAGAAAACATCAATAAAGAAGACCAGAGAGTGGATATACCAGCAAAGAGTTTAAAGACTGCTATTCAAAATGATCAAGGAAATGAAGGAAAATACAGGTAAAGAACTAAAGGGTATCAAGAAAAAAATAATGAAAAATATGAGACTCTCAATAAAAAGTAAGAAATTTTAAGAAGGAACCAAACAGAACTACTAGAGTTAAAGACCACAATTAGTGAAATGAGAATTTCCCAGGAGGATTTCAACAGCAGATTGGAGTTGGAAGAAGAAATAATCAGTGATCTCTAAATATAGCTAAAACATCTTGAAAAAGAAGAATGAATGTGAATATGTATCTCCAAGAAGCCCGGAGAATACCAAACAGGATAAACTTAAAGAAAATTGCTATCACATACTGATCAAACTGTCAGATACAAAGGAAAAGGAGAGAGTTCTGAAAGCTGCACAGTAAAGCAATGTTATGTACAAGAGAGTCTCCATTAGATTAAGTTTTGATTTCTCATCAGAAACCATGGAGGCAAGAAGGCAATTGGTCCTCAGCCTAAAGTGCTGAGGAAAAACAACTGCCAACAAAGATTTTTATATCTGGAGAGACTACATTTCAAAAATGAGGGAAGACTAAAATTTTCTCATAAACAGAAGGGATGAGGGAATTCATCACCATCAAACCTGCCCTCCAAGTGATGCTAAAGGGAGTTAATCAGACTGAAAGGAAGGGATGCTAGATAGTGGTTCAATGCAGTATAAGGAAATAACGGCCTGTGATATAGGTAACAATTGGGTAATTTTAAGTGCCAGTATTATTTATTGTATTGTTTGGTATATAACTCCACTTCTTATTTCCTACAGTTGCTAAAATGCAAATGCACTTGCAAATGACACGATTCTATTTTAGAAAATCCAGAAAAAATGACAGCAAAGCTACTTGACCTAATAACCAAGTTCGGCAAAGTGGCAGGAAACAAGATCAACATGCAAAAATCTATGGTGTTTCCATACACTAGTAATGAGCTATCCAAGGAGGTAATTAAGAGGAATATTCCATTTACAATAGCCCCTAAAAGTTTCAAATAGCTAGAAATAAACCTAACCAAGGATGTAAAGGACTTATACAGAGAAAACAACAAAACATTGCTAAAAAAATAAGTAAATAAAAGAAGACCTGAATAAATGGAAAGATACTCCATGTTCATGTTTTAGAAGGCTAAATGTCATTAAGATATCAATTTTACCCATATATATCTATAGATTCAATGCAATACCAATCAGAATTCCAACAAACTACTTTGCAGAAATGGAGAATCTAATCATCAATTTTTATTTGGAAGGATAAGAGACCTCAAATAGCTAAAACCATCTTAAGAAAGAACAATGAAGTGGGAGGTATCACACTTCCTGATTTTAAAGCACATTATAGTCACATTTCTTGACTTTAAAGCATATTATAAAGCCACAGTGATCAAAACACCATGGTACTGGCAAAAAGATATAATGATCAATGGAATTGAATTGAGAGCTTAGAAATAGACCCTCAGATCTCTGGTCAATTAATTTTTTTCCATTTATTTATTTATTTAGATCAGTTAATTTTTGATAAGGCTCCCAAGCCCACTCAACGAAGACAGAATAGTCTCTTCAATAAATGGTGTTGGAGATCTGGATATCTGTAACCCATAACCAAAAGTATGAAAGAGGATCCCAAGCTCACATTCTATACAGTAATTAACTCAAAATGGATCAACAACCTAAATTTAAGGACCAGTACCATAAAACTCCTGGAAGAAAATGTAGGGAAACATATTAAAGAGTTAGTGATAGGCCATAGTTTCTTAGACTTTAGATTTAAAACATAAGCAATGAAATAAAAAATAGATAAATGAGAACTCCCCAAGATTGAGTACTTCTGTGCATAAAAGTCTTTGTCAAAAAGGTGAAGAGGCAGCCAATTCAATGGGAGAAAATATATAGAAACCACATATGGGACAAAGGTTTGTTATCCTGTACACAAAAAGAGTGTATCAACAGCAAAACAATAAACAACCCAATTATAAAATGGTCTACAGATATGGATAGACATTTTTCAAAAAAACAAATACAAATGGCTAAAAAACACATGAAGAGATGCTCATCTTCATTAACTGTAAGAGAAATGCAAATCAAGACTACAGTGAGATATTACCTCACACCTATAAGAATGGCTGCTATTAAACAAACAGAAAACTACAAATGTTGGAGAGGATGTGGAGAAATTGGAACACTTATTCATTGCTGGCAGGAATGTATAATGGTACAGCCACTATAGAAGACAGTTTGGCGGCTCCTCAGAAAAACAAAATATCGAATTGCCCTATGTCCTAGAAATCCACTACTCAGAATATACCCAGAAGAGCTCAAAGCCATAACAGGAACAGATATTTGCGCACTGATGTTCATGGCACGTTATTTACTATTGCCAAAAGATGGAAATAACCCAAGTGCCCATGAACAGATGAGTGGATAAACAAAATGTAGTATGTACATATGATGGAATATTATTCAGCAGTAAGAAGGAATGAAGTCCTGAAGCATGAGACAACATGGATGAACTTTGAAGACATTATGAAATAAGTTAGACATAAAAGGACAAATATTTTATGATCTCACTGATAGTTATTATTTGTAAACTCATAGACACAAAATATAGAATAAAGGTTACCTGTATATAAAATGAGGCTGAAGAATGGGGAATAGTTGCTTAATATGTGCAGAATGTTTAACGAGGTGAACTTAAATATTTGGAAATGAACATAGGTGATGGTAGCACATTATTATGAGAATAAATAACAGTGATGAATTGTGTCTAAGTGTGGTGGAAAGGGGAAGTTTAAAGTCATGTATGTCACCAGAAGGAAACTGTAGGTTAAAATATGGGAATGTATAACATAGTGAATCTTGTGGTGGACAATATCCATGATCAGCTATACAAATATAAAAAGTCCTTTCATAAACTAGAGCAGATGTATGACAATATTAGGAGGTATTTATTATAGAAGGGTATATGGGGAAAATGTACCTATTGCAAACTATGAACTATAGTTAACAGCTATATTTCAATATTCTTTCATCAACAATAACAAATGTACCACACCAATATTATGGGTCAATAATATGAGGGGTGCTGATAAGTATGGGAAGATTAGGATTTTCTTTTTTATTTTTATTTCTTTTCTGGAGTAATGAAAATATTCTAAATATGATCATGGATGGGGCTGAATGCACAGCCATGTGATGATACTGTGAACCAGCAAGTGCATATTTCATATGGTTTCTATGCTGTGTGAATATATTTCAATAAAATTGCAATTTAAAAAAGTAGTGATAAATGTTTGTTTTTGGACATACAAAGATATAAGTGGGAACTAGTAAAATATATAGTGGGGGGATAGAGGAGTATAGAAAAACTAAATGTGCATGCTATTGATGTTAAGTTGATATCAAACCAAATATAATGTTATGTATTTAGGATGTTAAATTTTAACCCTATAATAGCCACAAGGAAAATATATGAAAACTATATCCAGAGATAAATGAGAGAGGAGTCAATATGGGACAATAAAAAATCAAATAATTATGGAAGTAAGCGTAAATGGAATATTTAGTACAAAATAGGTATAAGACTTACCAAGACCAAATTGCTAACTAGCAGAAGAAATTCCTGCATTATCAGTAGTGACTTTAAATGTAAATGGATTAGACTCCCCAATCAAAAGGTAGAGATTAATGGAATGAATAAAAAGACCCAAATATATGCTGAAATGGTTTTAGATTTTCATGATATTATGATGAGATAAATGTACTTTGTATATGGAAAGAATATGTCATTTTGGGGTCCAGAGGGAGGAATATGCTGTTTTGAACTGTTATGTACCCTAGAAAAGCCATGTTCTTCTAATTCCATCTTGTGGGGGCAGATATGTTGCTGGATGGGACCTTTAAATTAGGTTGTTTCCATGGAGAAGTGACCCTGCACATTCAAGGTGGGTCTTAGTCCTTTCATGGAGTCCTATAAGAGGGAGATCTTTTGAAGAAAGCACAGATGTTTAGAGAGTCAACACAAAGGTCAGAGAGATGAAACCAAGAGACATAGACATGGAGATGCTAAGCTAAGAAATGAAATTCAAAGTTTGCCCTGGAGAAGCTACATGAGGACCCATATTTTATGATATCCCTGATATGTAATAATTTGAACAAGTGAATTCACTGGAATCAGAAGATGAAAGCAATAAAGTGGGAGCAAGGACCAGCAGATGCCAGCCACATGCTTTCTAGCTGACAGAAGTGTTCCAGATGCTGGTTGCCTTTCTTCAAAGTAAAGATATCTTTCTCCGATGCCTCAATTTGGACATTTTCACAGCCTCAGAACTGCAAATTTGTAGCCTAATAAATCTTTGTAAAAACCAACCCATTTCTTGTATATTGCATTTTGGTAGCATTGGCAATCCAAAACGGCCACCTTGAAAAAAAAAAGAACGAAGCTGAGGGGCTCTCATTTCCCAATCTTAAAACCTAGTACAAAGCCATAGTAATCAACATAGCATGCTGCTGACACAAGGACAGACATATGGACTAATGAAATTCAATTGAGAATTCATAAATCAACCCTCACATTTATGGTCAACTGAGTTTTGACAAGGGGGGCAAAGATTACTCAATTGGGAAAGAAGAGTGTCTTTAACAAATGGTGTTGGAAAAACTGGATGTTGATATGCTAAAGAATAAAGGTGGATCCCAAACCCTCATCATATAGAAAACTTAACTAAAAATCGATCAAACACCTTAATACAAGAGTTAGAACTATCAAACTCCGAGAAGAAAACCTAGGGAAGTATTTTTAGGACCTTGTGTTAGGCTATGGTTTCTTAGACTTTACACCCAAAGTACAAGCAACAAAAGAAATAATAGATAAATGGGACATCATCAAAATTAAAACATTTATGCCTCAAACAATCCACACAATGGGAGAAAATATTTGGAAACCATATATCCTATAAAGGGTTACTATCCAGAATAAATAAAGAAATCCTTTAACTCAATAACAAAAAGAGAAACAACCCAATTAAAAAATGGGCAAAAGGCTTGAATTGAGTCCAAAGAAGATGATCAAATGGCCAAAAAGCAGATGAAAAGATGCTCCACATCATGAGTCATTAGGGAAATGCTAATCAAAACCATAATGAGGGGCAGTGCAATGGTGGCTCAGTGGCAGAATTCTCTCCTGCCATGCTGGAGACCTGGGTACCATTCTTGGAACCTGCCCATGCCAAACAAACAAACAAAACAAACAAAAAGCATAAGGAGGTACCATTTCAATACCCCAGAAAGGCTACTATTAAAAAAAAAAAAAAGGAAAATAGTAAGTATTGGAGAGGATGTGGAGAAACAGTCACACTCATTCATTATTGGTGGAAGACATTTTGGTGTTTCCTCAGCAAGTTAAGTATAGAATTACCATGTGACCCTTCAATCCCATGTCTAGGTGTATAGCCCCCCAAAATTGAAAGTAGGGCCTCAGACTGATTTTCCACACCAATGCCCATAAGGGCATTATTCACAATTGCCAAAAGATGGAAGCATCCCAAGCATCCATCAACATATGAATGTATAACAATATAAGTTGTATACACATAATGCAATATTACTCGGCTTTAAAAAGAAATGGATTTTTGACATGTAACAAATGTATGAACCTTGAAGACATCATGTTGAGTGAAATGGCTAGACAAAAAAGGAAAACTGTCGTGTGATATCACTGATATGTAGTAATTTGAACAAGTGAATTCATAGAGTCAGAATCTAGAATATAGGTTAGCAGGGAACAGACTAGTGGTGGAGAATAGGGAGTTAAGTGTTAAAATGTGCAAAGTTCCTATTTGGGATGATGCAAAAGTTTTGGTAATTGATGGTGGTGATCATAGCAAAACATTGTGAATGTAGTAACAATACTGAATTATGTATTTGAATGTGATAAAATCTTAGGTGGGAAATCTTAGGTCCTATATAAGTTAATAGAATAAAAATTTTATGAAAAATAAACATAACTGTACAACACATAGTGAACCCTAATGTAAACCATGTATTGTAGTTAAAAGCACAATTATAAAAATGTGCTTTCTCAGCTGTAACTAATGTACCACCTCAAGGCAAGGTGTTAATAATAGAGTAGTATACAGGAACCCTATATTTTATGCAAGATTTTTCTGTAAACCTACAATATACTTAATAAAAAATACATTTTAAAAAGGCAATGCAGTTAAAATGTCTAGCAAATTTACCCAAGTGACAAAAACTTAAATAGTCCTATAACTATTATGGATATTGAATGATTAGTTGTTAGTCTTCCAACAAATGAAACACCAGGCCTAGACAGCTTTACATATATATTCCATCTGTTGTAAGAAACTGAAAAGCCCAGTCATACACAACTTTCCTAGAGGACAGGATAAAGAGGAGCATTTCCACCTCAATGGAAGCATGATATATAGCATAATGGCCAGTGGAGATCAAAAGATGAATTATTCGTTAAACATACCGTGGCCACTGGGAACAACACTTAAGAAGAAATAGTCTGAAAAGGAAAGATGATGTTATTTCATAGTTCTCTCCAAATACCAGTATTCTTGTTTTATTTTCCCAATTTTGCCTCTATTTTTGTACTGGGGACAGATTGGTTTTGTGACACTTAAATATAAATCTAATGGTTAGCGTGAGACAACCCTTCTAATCTTTGAATCATTCCTATAGTACTTCTCACCATAACTGTCATTGTTGGAACATTCTTGTCATCCCGGGTGAATATCCAATAAAGAATCCTTCCCAACTTGGTTTAATTGTAATTTGTATTTGGATATTGTATTTTCAGTATTGTGTGCTCAAGACAGTTTTACCAGTTCTGTAATGATTCTGCAGTTCCTATTATCTTCATGCTGTGTTTAAATTGCATCTCTGTGAATCCCAGCACAAAGCCCTCTTGTGATCACAGAATTGGCTATCTTAGGTCTAAGCAAATTTCTTGGACTGGCTTATATGAAATTTGTGGCTTCAGATCAAAAGAATATACAGTATTATAAGAAAGCTATACTCCCCAATACACAGAATACAAGAATAAAAGGAAACAATGAGTAATGAATAATTGAAGGACTCTGATTTGGAAACTAAGAAGACTTGAAAAGATTATATTTGTGTTCAAACACCACGGCCTCACTATCTGAAATGAGGAAAACAGGAAAATTAACTGATTTTTATCTATAGGAGAAAAAAATTCCCCTTACATAATTTTTATTCAAAACAGCTCTAATTAGTCAAATTATGTGTTTGCAAAACAAATAAAACCCCCAGAACTACCTGTCAGTTATTACCCACAGAATTACAATTTTTGTATTAACTTAACTTAAAACTTAACTAAAAATTAAGTTAGGTTACATTTCAGTCCATTTTTCAAAGGATTTGTCATTTCATTTCAGGAGAGATGAGCCAATATCAAATTTAATATAAAATATATTCATCACTAAGCCCTTCAGCCCTTGTTGGATGGAAGAACCACCCCATTTTCCAGAAGATCCTCATGGGATATACAATTCAGGTAACTTGATCAAGGCAGTCTTGCAGAAAAACACAGAGGCTCATGAGCCTTGCTGCTAAGAAAACAATTATTCTACTTTATAAAAGGTATGTAACATAATTGATCACTACCACGCTGATGTTTATGGAACCACTGTGCTCGCACAAAGGACAAACACCTGAGCTCTGTGTTCTGGAGAACTCATGGGCAAATGTAGAGACATAGGCATGTTTAGGGCAGATCCAGGCATTAGAGCACACACTTGACCTCTCAGTAAAAATGCAGCAGTGTTAACTTAATCTAAACTAATGGGCCATTAACTTGTCAAAAGCTTTCAAATTCATAGTGTTTTCAATCCATTCTTAACTATTTCTTCTATCAGCAGCCTAGCTCAGGTTCTCATTTCCTTTCCTTTGGAATATTATAATGGCTTATTTCCTGGTATGGATGCCTCTAAACTACCCTCCATATAAGTTCTGTGTGACCTTCCTCAAGTTCATGTTACATGTTCTGATTATTTTCTATCTATGGTTCCCTGATGCCTCTCTTTATTCTTTCATGCTATAAACTCACATTCTAGCCTAACCTCTCACTAACATATATTCTCAATCCCCAAACTGGATTATTTTGAGTTTGGTCATCCCAGGAATACCCATTTCTCCTTTGGCAGACAAAAATCTCCTACTTACTCTTTAACGTTCACTCAAAATGCCTTCTCTTGCCTACTTCTTTCTCTGATAGGCTACAGACCTCAGCCTATATCATCTCTCTTTCATCCATATTGATAATCATATTTTATTCTAGTTACTTATGTATATTTTTATCCTTGCTTCCAAAAGTAAGCATCTTGAATTCATGGGCTCCCTTATTTATTGGGATCCCCATACCCAAAACCATCCTGGCAAATAGCAAGTATTCAATAAATGTTTATCGAATCAAATTGAAAATAATACTAAATAGATTTTTGTCATTCTTTTTGGCTGCATGTATCTAAAAACACATCCTATGCTGGGTGCATATCTCAGTTTTAGAATCTGTATTGGAAATAGCATCTGTCCCCCTTTATTGAAGTTGAAATTGACTTGCTTTCCAAGTTCCTTTTGCCACCAAAGTATGATGTATGTCTCAGAATTCACCAATCTTACACTCACTCTGGACTTCAAAAGAGTGGAGAACCCACTCTGGCATCCATGGGTTGCAAAGTTCAAGTTTTGACTATAGCACTGACAACGGTACCTTCTACAGGAGTATACACTTGCCATGCCAACAAACATGTCAAGACTGTTTTATAATTTTATTTGTGACATTGCTTTAGGAAGCTTCTCAACCTGATTCTTCAGTCCTCCCTGAGATACTCTGTCTAATCCATCTCTTTTTTCCGCTTAAATTGGACAGAGTCTGTCTCTGTTGCTTGCAACAGAATCCTCAAGGATTCAGAAATCCTACTTCTTGCCCTTGTAGCTTTGCTCAAATCAATTTCTTTGTTTGAAATGCTCTCTCTGGGCTTCTCTTTGCCTGTGAATTCTGACCTTTCCTTAGAGATCCATATGAAAGGTTATCATTTCCGTGCATCCATCTTGATTCTTCTAACATAAAGTTCTCTCTCTCACTTGAACCCCTCAAACAATTATCTTTTTTTAATATGGGTCTTATAGTATCACATCCCAATCTTAGAACAATATATATACTTGCCTTATTTGTTTTGAGGGCAAAAGTTGGGTTTTACCCGATAGTTTACTGATAAATGATTAATAACTAGGGCTCTGGTGAAAAATGCATGTATGTATGTATGTATGTATGTATATGTATTTATACCTAATTACAGATAAATATAAATAGATGTACATATGTTTATACATACATTTATTTAAAAATTTACTGATTGTGGTGGTTTGGAACTGTATGGACCACAGAAAAACATGTTCTTAAATTTAACCCATTCCTGTGAGTATAAGAGAATGAAATTCAGACAGACAGAGAAAGCCACAGGAAGCAAGAGGCTGGGTATCAATGGGACCCAGATGAGAAAGGAGAGACCAGGAGATGTAGCCATGTGATTTGCCATGTCGTAGAGGAGCCAAGGATTGCTGGGCACCAGACCTAGAATGCCATTGTCTTCAGGCAAAAAGCATCGCCTTGATGATGCCTTGATTTGGACATTTTCCTGGCCTCAAAACTGTGAGCAAATAAATTCCCATTGTTTAAGCTAAACCATTTCATGGTATTTGCATGAGCAGCCTACAAAACTAAAATACTGATATAGCTAATTGGATCTCAGAAAATACTTTGTTTTTGCCAAATGTTATATATATAACCAAATTATGCTTGGCAAGCAAGTGTATTTCTACATGAATATTAATTGGTACACTTATTTATGTTAATTAGTGAGAGAAAAGTGAAACAATGAAAATGTATGTCAGAACTTAACTCATTTGTAAATGTCATGAGTGACTTCTTTGCCGATTTGGATAATAGTTGTTGAATATGGAAGAATATACTTCCCAATCTTTCGTGCTATTAGCAGTGTAACATTTACTGATATGACATACTTCTGAATTCTATCTGCATTATTAACATTTCTACATCACTTTCATATTTCTGTGTGATCAATAAAACAATAATTCAAGCCCTGATTGGTATTATTTGTCTATTTTCTTGGTGTAAAAAATGCCTATCATGACTGAATTCAAGTTACCAACATAATATTGCTCAATGCAAACAAAAGTAGCATACTATTATTTCCACCATAGACATTCAATAGATGTAAATAACTTCAAAGCAGAGATAATAACAAAATGTAGAAAAATAGAGAATGATGTTTTGAGTATGGCAGTTTTGTTTAATAGGACATTTAATTTTAAGTTTAGGTAATTTAATTTTTAACAAAGACTTTGTTTAACCAACTCACAAACCTGAAAATTTAACAGTTAGCTCTCATGAGACGATATAAGCCAACATCAGCACGCTGTTGAATTACTGACTGCTACTCCGGACACTATGTAAAGCACCATGGGAATAAAGAGTAAGTGCTTAGTAAATTCTTACTGCTTTGAATACCATTTGATGGTTTGGAACACACTGGAGTTCATCCTCTGCCATTTTCAAAGGCAACATCAAGGTCTGAATTGAGTCTAGGCCCTATGACCTAAAGCAGGGATTAGGTGTTCACATCATTAGCCTCTGGTGGCACGACATTGCCGTGGAGGTTACAGAGAGATGGAGAGAAAGAATTTTCTTCACGAGTTACCCTAAAATCAATACTCCCACCAGGCTTCCCATAGATATAGTAATGTACCAGCCTTGTATTCTTTTTTTTTTTTTTTTTTTTTTTTTTTTTTTTTTTTTTTTTTTTTTTTTTTTTTTTTTTTTTTCATATGAAGCTGGTCTTTTTTTTTATTATTATTATTAATTAAACATGACATACAAACACAAACATTCTTACCGTATGATCATTGCATTCTTGATGTATAATCAATAACTCACATCATCACATAGTTGTATATTCATCAACATGATCATTTCTTAGAACATTTGCATCAATCAGCCTTGTATTCTTGAATGACTTCTGATGAATACAAATCCCTTGGATTTTTCTTAGAACTATTTTTGGATTATCCTTGGGGGTCTGAAATATCCTAGGCCCCAGATGTTTGAAAATGGGAGTATTCAAAGGGCAGTGTGGTGGTTAAATTTTTGCAATTAAGCAGCTCTATGTTAAAATCCCATTTTGCCCTTAGAGGTTTTATGATCTTTAGTTCACTAAATGTTAACTAAATCATTGGCTATTAAACAGTCCATAAAAATCAACTATAAATGAAAGTTTCATAAATGAAAGTTAAGCAGACCCAGGGATTTAGTTGTCTACTGGACTGGGTATATGAAATGATATTACAGTGATTGTGCCAAAACACTATTTTTATTAAAGGAAAAGATATATTGTTAACTCTCAGTGACCGCTCCTCTTTTTTATCTCCAGTAATCCTTTACTATTGGTTACACGTTTTTTCACTTAATTACATGTTGTTGTGCATCATTCTTTAGTAGTTTAATACTTATATATCTTGTTTTTCTACTTCTTTATCCTCATCATCACTTCACATCACATGTCCACCAGAATCTCGATTGTAAACTCCCTGAGGGCTAGGATCTTACCTTAAAAATAGTTTTTGTTCACTTGTTTATATTGTCTAATGAAAGTTTAGACTCATAGGTATTGATAAGTATCAATAATAATTGATTCTTTAAACCTAGGGTGGAAATAAGAGTTATTTTAGGTTTTGTAGGTTTGAATGGTGATGCTTAGAGAATATCTTACCTCATTTCCAAGGAAGCTGGATTCATTCACAGCTGGAGGCAATGAACTTAGATAAAAGTTTGTCTTACTTGCTTCATTACCCAACAAATTAGCAGCATAGCAGAATTAAAGACCTCCAACTCCCAGTTTTATTTTTTTAGTTGTGACTAAACCACATCATTACAGAGGCAATTACCTGACACAGATTTCTCAACTAGGCCAAATGAATATTTTACTCACTTTCTCCTCCTTCAACATAATCTTTCCTAAAGAATGAAAAAAATCATTCTTTAGGAAGAATTTTAAAACAATAATCAGCACTCTCTTGACAGAAATGAGGAACGAAAGGAAAGATTTTCTGATGATCTGTCCCATTAATTTGAAAATTCAAAGCTGAACCAGGTGTACATTGTGTTGAGCAAAATAAGCCAGATACAAAAGGGCAAATATTGTATGGTCTCCCTAATAGGAACTAATTATGATGAGCAAAGTCTGGGAGTTAAAATCTAGACTATAAGTTATCAAGAGATAGAAAGACTGGGCAAATGATGCTTAAGGTGTACATAATTTTTAAGAAGATTGATTGTAAATGCTTGGAAATGGATAGAGGTGATGGTAACACAATACTATAAGTGTAAGAACAGTGCTGAGTTAGTATGGTTAAAAGGGAACGTCTGGAGTCGTGTATGTCACTAGAAGAAAAGCTAGAGGATAAAACATGGGATTATTAAACATAGTAAAACCTATAGTGGATAATAACAATGGTTAATTGTAAAAATATAAGAAAGTTCTTACATGAACTAGAACAAATGTATATCACTATTGCAAGGTGTTAAAAATAAGGCGGTATGTGGGAAAAATATAATTAATGCAAACTAAGGACTATAGTTGACAGTGGCATTTTGATGTCTTTCATCGATTGTAACAAAGGCACTATACCAAAGCTAAGTGTCAGTAATATGGGGGGCAGTATTCGAGGTATGGGATTTTTATTTTTTTCCAAAGCAATGAGAATGTTCTCAAATTGATTATGCTGGTGAATGCATAACTCTGTGACTATACCAGGAGCCATGATTGTACACTTTGAATGGATTGTATGGTGTATGAATAAAACTGTTAAAAAAAATTCAAAGCTGAATGTTATGAGGCTGCTGATAAAAATAAAATGTATTAGTCAATTTGAGTGAGTAATAATCTGTGATGCCAATAGTTCAAGCCATGTCCTGATTATCTTAAAAAAATTCAGTCACACGCTCTACTCTTCCAAGGTATATGATGATTCTACAAATTTACACAGGGAATTTTAGTTTTTAAACATTTTATTATGTCATAATTTATATATAATAAAATATATACATCTCCTAAGTGTTCAATTCAATAAGTTTTAACAATAGTACACACCCATGTAATTATCAATCAAAAGAAGATAAACAATATTTCCTTCTCCCCAGAAAGTTTTTAAACAAGTTTTTCCAGGCAATCTCTCCCAGAAGAAACTACTTTGTAACTAATAAACACATATATTTGTTTTGCCTGTTCTAGAACCCCACATAATGAGAATCATGTAGTGTGTAGTTTTTTGTACCTGGTTTGTGTCACTCAGAATATCTGAGAGATTTAAACATGTTTCAGGTGTATCAGTAGTTTATTCTCTTTCTTACCAAATAGTATCACATTGATGAATATAACACAGAGTTCTTTTTATCCACTCTCCTCATTATGGGACATTTACATTGTTTACATTACATTTTAACTATTATAAATAAAGCTGCTAAAAATATTCTTGTAATAGTCATATTGTGGAGATATACTTTCCTTTTCTTGGGTATATTTATAGGAGTGAAAACACTAAGTTGCAGGATATATGTTTAACATTATAAGAAACTGTGAAATAGTTTTCCAGCATGGTTGTGCATTTCCACACTTACACCAACAATGTATGGAAGTTTCTGTGACTCCATATCTCTGTCAATATTTGCCAATGTCAGACTTTTTTATTTTAGCCATTCTAGTGGGTATGGAATGGTTTTACATTATAGTTATCCTCTGCATTTATCTGATGACTGATGATGTTGAAAATCTTTTCCAAGATTTCCAATGCCTAATGGCCATTCTTATGTCTTCTTTAGTGAACTGTCCAAAATTTTTGCTCATTTTCAATTTTCATTTACAACAGTTTGGGATTCACAGAAAAATTGTGAAGATGATACTGAGAGTTCCCATATATCCTACAACCAGTTTCTTCTATTATTAAGATTTTATATTAGTATGGCATATTTGTCACAATTAATAAATATTGATGTATTATTATTTGTTCTAGTTTGCTAGCTGCCTGTTCTAGTTTGCTAGTGGCTGGAATGCAATATACCAGAAACAGAATGACTTTTAAAAAGGGAAATTTAATAAGTTGCTAGTTTACAGTTCGAAGGCTGAGAAAATGTACCAATTAAGACAAGTCTATAGAAATGTCCAATCTAAGGCATCCAGGTAAAGATACCTTGGTTCAAGAAGGCTGATGAAGTTCAGGGTTTCTCTTTCAAGTGGAAGGGCACATGGCAAACACAGTGTATTCTGCTAGCTTCTTCTCCTGGCTTCCTGTTTCATGAAGCTCCCCGGGAGGCATTTTCCTTCTTCATCGCCAAAGGTTTCTGGCTTGTGGACTCTGCTTCTCTTAGCTATGTCATTTTGTTCTACTTTCTCTGAATCTCCCATTCTCTAAAATGTTTCCTCTTTTATAAGACTTCAGAAACTAATCAAGACCCACCCAAATGGGTGGAGACATGCCTCCATCTAATCCAGTTTAACAATCACTCTTGATTAAATCACATAAGAAACGGCTGCCTTTACAAAATGGGATTAGGATTAAAACATGGCTTTTCTAGGGTACATACATCCTTTCAAACCAGCATATTATTAAATAAAGTCCATATGATACTCTGATTTCCTTAGTTTTTACCTAATGTCATTTTTCTGTCCAGGATTCAATTCAGGATACCACATTAAATTTAGTTGTCATATCCTTAGGCTCCTCTTGGCTGTGACAGTTTCTCCTACTTTCCTTGTTTTTTATGACCTTGCTGTTTGAAGGAAGTACGGTACGAGTATTTTGTAGAATGGCCCTCAATTGAGATTTATCTGCTGTTTTTTCTCATGATTAGATTGGGATTATGTGTTTTGGGGAGGAAGACCACGGAGGTGAACCGCCATTCTCAACACATCACATGAAGGGTAAATACTATCAACATGACTTATCACTCTTATGTTAAACTTGATCACCTGGCTGAAGTGGTGTTTACCTGATTTCTCCACTGTAAATTTGCTCTTTTTTCTACCATTTCCATCTTCCAAAGGAAGTCATTATGTGAGTCCACACTAAAGGAATGGGGATTTATGTTCTACTTCCTTTGGGGTGGAATATCTACATAAGTAATTTGAAATTCTTCTACCAGGTGACTTTTCAATTCTACCCCATTTATTTTTTAATCATTACTTATGTCAGTATGGAATCATGGATATTTATTTTATACTTTGGGTTCTAATCCAATACTACTCTATTATGTGACTCAAAGTTTCCCAGCTTTGGCCATTGGACACTTTTTCAGATGGCTCCTGTGTCCCTTTGACATACCCTCATCATTTAAGGGTTGGTTTTTTTGTTTTGTTTTGTTTTTGCACACTTTCTTAATTTCTGGTTCTACAGGATGCTCCAGGCTTACCTTGTTTATTTCCTGCCCCAGTCCTAGAATAAGCCATTTCTCCAAGAGCTCTAATTCCTTTCTTCAGAGATTAGTGTTAGAAACCAAGATCTAGGAGTTCAGTGTGCTTGTAACAGTGGAGCATTTTGTTGCTTCTAAACATTCTCAGCTGACAAAACAAGGAAATGAGTGTATGTATCCTAACTCACATATATACATATATACATATATCTATAAGTATTTCTATATGCAGCCATCTGAATTTATGCTAAATTAAAAATGAGTTTGTACTGATGTGTCCACCTCTGTACTTTACCAAATGGATCACTCTAGACTTCTTTTGCTCATCAGTAACCTCCCATACCAAAAATGAGAAATCAGGCCCCCACTATCCACCATTCATTTACTTCCTTGTTCAGTGCCAGCATACATGCATAGCAATACCAAAATTATTAACCTGCGGATTACAATTTATCAGTTAACTAAAATAATAGTGCTTAAATAGGTTCCTTTTGCCTTTAGACTTACAGAATCCATTTCCAGAGTTACTTAGGTCAGCCTCCTTATCCCTACCATCTTCAGTGAGGTTATTTAGTACTTTTGCAATATAGTTAGATTCTTTTGCAACATTCTACAATCCATCTTGGGAACCCCCAAACTCGTAAATGATTTTTTTAAAATTTGAATATATTAAGGGTCACTCCTTATGCTGTAAAATTTTATGGATTTTCACAAACACGTGGTGGCATGTGTCTTCTATTATAATATCATACCAGATAGTCTCACTGCCCTAAAATATTCCCCATGTTTCACTTATTAAACTCTCCTCTCACTATGAATTTTTGGCAAACACTATCTTTTTACCATTTCTATAGTTTTATTTTTTCCACAATATAACATTGGAATCATAAAGTGTGTAGCCTTTACAGATGGGCTACTTCTGCTTATCATTATATATGTAAGATTCATCTATGTCTTTGAATGGCTCGATATCTTATCATTGAATAATAATCCATGGTATGAATGTACCAAGGTGTGTTTATACATACCTGTTATGCATTCTTATAAAGCACATCTTGTTCACTTCCAGTTTTTAGCTGTTATGAATTAAAGTTGCTATGAACACTTAAGTACAGGTTTTAGGGTGGACATAAGTTTTCAAATCAGTTGGATATATGCCTAGGAGTTTGCAGGATCATATGATAAGAAATTACCAAACTGTGTCCCAAAGTGGCTGTACCATTTGCATTCATCAAAGAGAGTTCCGTTACTCTACATCCTCACTAACAATTGTTACTATCAATTGTTTTGTTTTTATTTTAGCCATTCTAATAGGTGTGCAGTAGTATATTATTGTCATTTAATTTGAAATTTTATAATGATGAATAATTTCGAGTATTTTTTCATATGCCTACTTGCCATCTGTATATCTTCTTTGGTGAGATATCTGTTCAGATCATTTGCCCATTCTTTCATTGGGTTATTTTTTTATTGTTGAGTCCTAAGAGTTCTTTATATAATATGGATAAAATCCCTTTATTAGATATTTGTTTTGCAAATATTTTCCTCATTCTGTGGTTTGTCATTGGATTCTCTCAATGGTATTTTGGCAGAGTAAAATATTTATTTTAATGAAAGACATTTTATCAATTTTTCTTTCATGGATCATGCTTTAGGTGCTGTATCCAAAGCCTCTTCACCAAACCAAAGACGTGTACATTTTCTCCTCATTTCTTCTAGAAGTTTTAGACTTTGCATTTTAAGTTTAAATCTGATCAATTTTGAGTTAGTTTTGGTGAAAGGAGTAAGGTCTTTTCTAGGTTCAGTTTGTTTTTAATATGGACATCAAATTGTTCCATTTGTTGAAAAGACTGTCTTCTCTCTATTAATTAACTTTTGCTCCTTTCTCAAAGACCAGTTGCTTATGTTTGTGTAAACTTATTTCTGGGATCCCTATACTGCTTCACTGATCACTGCTATTCTTTTTTAATACCTTCATTTTTTGTTTTCTGTTTAATACCTTTTTTGTTTTTGTTTTCTTAGAGAAATGGTGAGGTTACAGAAAAATCATATGTAAAATATGCCATTTACCACTCTATTAATTGCATCTTGCCTTGTGGTACACTTGATAAAAATGATGAAAGCACATTTTTATAACTGTACTATTAACTTAGTCCATGATTTAACTTGTGTTTCACAGTTTCTGATATGCAGTCCTGTGGCTTTTTAAAAAATTTTATTCTAGCAATATATAAAAACTGTATTTCCCCCTTAAGCCACTTTCATATATATAATTCAGTGATGTTAATTAATTTATAATGTTGTGGAACCATCACCAATATGCATTACCAAAATTTTTCCATCAACCCTAACAGAAATTTTCTACCAATTAGGCATTAAATCCCCATTCCATATCCCCACCCTTGCTCCTGGCAACCTATATTCTGGTTTCTGACTCTATGAATTTGCTTATTCTAATTATTTCATGTCAGTGAGATCATACAATATTTGTCATTTTGTGTCTGACTTTTTTCACTCAACACATTTCACTCATTCATGTTGTCACATGTATCAGAACTTCATTCCTTTTTATGGTCAAATAATATTGCATTGCATGTATATTCCACATATTGTTTCCATTCCTCAGTTGATTGATGCTTGCATTACTTCCATCTTTTAGCAATGGTGATTAATGCCCTTATGGACATTGGTGTGAAAATCAGTTTGAGGCCCTGCTTTCAGTTTTGGGGGGCATACACCTAGATGTGGGATTGCAGGGTCATATGGTAGTTCTGTTCTTAACTTGCTGAGGAAACACCAAACTGTCTTCCACAGTGGCAGCACTGTTTTACGTTCCTACCAATAATGAATACGTGTAACTGTTTCTCCACATCCTCTTTAACACTTACTATTTTCCTTTTTTTTTTAAGTTGCCATTCTGGGGTATTGAAATGGTACCTCATTATGGTTTTGATTAGCATTTCCCTAATGGCTCATGCTGTGAAGCATCTTCTCATGTGCTTTTTGGCCACTTGAGTATCTTCTTCAGATAAAACTCTATTCAAGCCTTTTGCCCATTTTTTCATTGGGTTGTTTCTTTTTTTGTTATTGAGTTAAAGGATTTCTTTATTTATTCTGGATAACCCTTTATCAGATATGTGGTTTCCAAATATTTTCTCCCATTGTGTGGATTGTCATTTGAGACACAAATGTTTTAATTGTGATGTTATCCCATTTATCTATTATTTCTTTTGTTGCTTGTGGTTTGGATGTAAAGTCTAAAAAACCATAGCCTAACACAGGTCCTGAAAATCCTTCCCTAGGTTTTCTTCCAGGAATTTGATAGTTCTAACTCTTACATTAAGGTGTTTGGTCAATTTTGAGTCAATTTTTATATGTGGTATGGGATAGTTCTTTTTCCATATGGACATCAGTTTTCCCAGCACCATTCGTTGAAGACACTCTTCTCTCCCAATTGAGTGATTTTTGCCCCCCTTGTAAAAAAATCAGTTGACCATAACTGTGAGGGTTGATTTATGAACTCTCAATTGAATTCCATTAGTCTATATGTCTGTCCTTGTGCTGTTTTGATTACTATGGCTTTGTAATAAGTTTTAAGATTGGGAAATGAGAGTTCCCCAACTTCATTCTTTTTCAAGGTGGCTTTTGCTATACTGGGCCCCTTACCCTTCCATATAAATTTTAAGATTTGCTTTCCATTTCTGCAAAAGTAACTTGTTGAAATTTCCATTGGGAGTATGTTGAAACTGTAAATTGCTATGGGTAGAATTAACATCTTAATGATTTTTGGTCTTCCTTTCCACGAACATAGACCATCCTTCCATTTATTTAGGTCTTCTTTGATTTCTTTTAGCCATGTTTTGTAATTTTCTGTACACAAGTCCTTTGCATCCTTGGTTAGATTTATTTCTAGATATTTTATTCTTTTAGTTGCTATTGTGACTGGAAATTTTTTCTTGATTCCTTCTTCTGATTGTTCATTACTGATGTACTGAAACACTACTGACTTTTTTTTTTAACTTTTTTTAATTGTATAATACAGCATATATACAAAGAAAAGAAAGAAATAAGCAATAGATTTCAAAGCACTCTTTAGTAAGTAGTTTCAGGACAGATCCCAGAGTTTGTCATGGGCTACCATACCATTGTCTCAGATTTTTCCTTCTAGCTGCTCCAGAATATAGGGGAATAGAAGGAATAATTTTTTTTCATCATAATCAACTTTTTAAAAAAAATTTTGTGAAAAATAACATATATACAAAAAAGCAATGCATTTCAAAGCACAGCACAACAATTAGTTGTAGAACAGATTTCAGAGTTTGCTATGGTTTACAATTCCACAATTTTAGGTTTTTTACTTCCAGCTGCCCTAGGATACTGGAGACAAAAGAAATATCAATTTAATGATTTAGCAATTACATTCATTTGTTAAACCCTACCTTTTCTGTATAATTCCACCATCACCTTTGATCTTTCTGTCCCACTCTTTAGAGGTATTTAGGCTATGGCCATTCTAACTTTTTCATGTTGGAAGGGGCTGTCAATAATATGAGAGAAGGAGATGGAACTAGCTGGTGTTCTGGAGAGGCTGGGCCCTCTAGATTTCAGGGACCCATCTGGAGGACGTAGGGCAAAACACTACTGACTTTTGTGGGTTTATCTTGTAGTCTGACACTTTGCTAAATTCATTTATTACCTCTAAGAATTCTATTGTGGATTTTCCAGGATTTTCTGTATATGGGATCATGGTATCTGTGAATAGGAAGAGTCTCACTTCTTCCTTTTCAATTGGGATGTCCTTTATTTCTTTTTCTTGCCTAATTTCTCTGGCAAGAATTTCCAGGTACAATGTTGAATAAGAGTGGTGACAATGGGCATTCTATTCTTGTTCCTGATCTTAGAGGGAAAGCTTTCAGTCTTTCACCATTAAATATGATGGTAGCTATGGGTTTTTCAAAAATGCCCTTTATCATGTTGATAAAGTTTCCTTCTAGTTCAAGTATTATAGGTGTTTTTACCAAGAAAGGGTGCTATATTTTGTTAAATGCTTTTTCTAAATCATTTGAGATGATCATGTGTTTTTTCCCTTCATTCATTTAATGTGATATATTACATTAATTGATATGCCTATGTTGGTACACCCTTCCATATCTCAGATAAATATCTCTTGATCATGGTGTATAATACTTTCAGTGTGCTATTGGATTCACTTTTATAGTATTTTGTAGAGGCATTATATTTTATACAGTCTTAAGAGATACAGGTCAGTAATTTTCTTTTTTTGTGGTATCTTTTTCTGGCTTTAGTATATGGTGATGTTGGCCTCAAACTATCCATTAACAAGTGTGCTTCTTTATCAATATTTTGGAAGAGTTTTAGCAGGATTGGTGTTAATTTTTCTTGGAATGTTTGGAAAATTCCTCTGTGAATCCATTTTTTTCCTGGGCATTTCTTTGTTGGGAGGTTTTTATTTCTGATTTGATGCTTTTACTAGTTATTGTTTGTTAAGCTCTTCTATTTCTTCTTGAGCCAGTGTAGGTACTTTGTGTTTCTCTAGTGATTTGTACATTTTATCTAGGTTATCTAATTTATTGGAGTCTAGTTGTTCACAGTATCTTCTTATAATCCTTTTTATTTCAGTGGAGTTGATGGCAATGCCCTCCCCCCTTTTTCATTTCTGATTTTTGTTTTTTGTGTCCTGTCTCTTTTTTCTTCATCAGTCTAGTTTATGGTCCATCAATTTTTTTTATAAACTTTTTTATTAATTAAAAAACTTAACAAAAGAACATTAAGATATCATTCCATTCTACATATACAATCAGTAATTCTTAATATTATCACATAGTTGCATATTCATCATTTCTTAGAACATTTGCATCGATTTAGAAAAAGAAATAAAAAGACATCAGAAAAAGAAATAAAACGATAATAGAGAAA
>PVIY010009042.1:0-74019 GCA_004026745.1 Myrmecophaga tridactyla
CCCCTTGTAAAAAACAAAAACCTCTCCTTTGAGCACAGGCATATGACTTACTTCTAATCAGGAGACCATGGCAAAGATGGATAGGATATCACCCCCTTAAACTGATTACATTATTAGTCAGCATTTTGGAGAAAGCTGGAGATTTTTGGGAGAGCAGAGAATGACATAGCTACAAGAAGCAGAGAGTCTACCAGCCAGTGACCTTTGGAGATGGAGAAACAGAATGCCTCCTGAGAAGCTTCATGAAACCAGAAGCCAGAAGAGAAAGCTAGCAGATGATGCTGTGTTCACCACATGCCTTTCCAGCTGAGAGAGAAGCCCTGACTGTGTTCGCCATGTGCCTTCTCACTTGAGAGAGAAACCCTGAACTTCATCGGCCTTCCTGAACTAAGGTATCTTTCCCTGGATGACTTAGATTGGACATTTCTATAGCCTTGTTTTAATTGGGACATTTTCTTGGCCTTAGAACTGTAAACTAGCAACTTATTAAATTCCCCTTTTTAAAAGCCATTCTGTTTCTGGTATATTGCATTCCAGCAGCTAGCAAACTAGAACACCCTTGTAGGTAGAAGTTTCTTAGACAGGACATAAAAAGTAACAACCCTCAAGGAAAAGATTAAACTGGAAATTTAAGAAGTTTGTGAAAAGAAAAATCATCAAAAGGAAAAATCTTTTGCAACCTTATCACTGATAAAAGACTCACATCAAGAATAAAAAGAACAATTACAAATCAATAAGGTAAAGACAGATTATCCAAGAGGAAAAATGTGCAAAAACGTTAAGTAGGTGCTTCATGCAAAAAGATTCACTAGTCAACAGGTAGATGCAAATTAAAACCACATAGAAAATGTACACTTAGTAGAATGGCTCAAATCTTAAAACTGACAATATTGCGTGCTGAAGAGGAAGAGTAGTAACTGAGAGCAAAGAAAAATCCCCAGATAATAGCTGTAGAGTGGGCCCAGTGGACAACCAGCACAGAAAGAAGGAAAATGAAGGTCTCCAAAGGATTATCTGCAGGGGAAAAAATGCAACTGATCAGTTACCTGATGTGAATTAACTTGAGGAAAATTGCACTGAGAAGCTTTTGGACATGTGGAAAGAATTAGAAATGAACACAAAACAAAATAAAGATACAAGGTAATTATCACTTTCAGGAAAAAAAAAGGGGGGTGCGCCTAAGTATATTATAACCTTCAGCTGTGATGATAATTTGTATCCATAAATTAATATTCTGAAGATTGTTTCAAATAAATTGTAATTACTAGATTAGGAGGATAGGGAGGGGATTCAGAGACAATGACATTGTAAGCAAGCTAAATCATTGTCTACTTACGTAGGAAAAGAATCAGTAATGTCTAAATTTTGTAAATAATCAGATGTTTGAGGGTCAGAAGAGATAGTGATTGGGTCTGGAGTGAGAGACTGAAAGGGGTGGGTAAGAGAGAAGCAGGGGTCCACTGCATTTACCATAACCCTTTTAGAACTATGTGATTTTTTAAAAAATTCTGTGCTCTTATTACTTTGATAAAACAAAAATTAAGAAATTATGCCAAGAAAGTGAAATGAGAGAAAAATCCAGAAGAACAGAAACCAAAATATTAACAATATGTTTTTAAGCAATGAGATCACTTATTATTTTTTGTTTTGATTTTTTTATTTTTCTACCATGAACTTTTTTAATAATAAAAATATACAACGACTCCTTAGGTAGAATATTTGATTTGTCTGAGGTCATAATTGTCTTACCTCTGGGAACCCTGGAGGAAGCCATTTTTGGTTGCTCAGCAGTAAAATCAGAGAATCATGCTGGGACCTGGCAGAAGTACTCTCTCTAGGGTGAGACACCAGCTGGCCAGGAAGGAGCAACAAAGTAGTCTGAGCAGTGCCCAGTAAGGCACACAAGGCTTGGTTATAATTCCTGGAATGGTCAGCAGTATGGTGTCTGACGGTAAGAGTGGGGGTCATAAGGATGGTCTGGTAGCTTGTGGAAGCTGAGCACCAATCAAACACTCAGGAGTCAAGCAGCAGATTGTCATGTTTCAGGAGATCTGTCCATGCACAAGATCCATCCATACACCTGGCTTCCAGGCTGTAGACACTCAAGCAGGATCAGGTTTGAGAAAAAAAGTCATCTAGACAGGATACAGGGTAAGGCCTCAAACTAAAATTGGGAAAGTAAAAGATTAAGCAACAACCATCCGAATGCAATCAATTCAGAAAGAAGTCAACATGTGAGCTGAGGGCTCTGCATGGAGCTCCAAACCCTGGGGCTCCCTGGCCCTGAGAGAGACTTGGAAGAAACTCAGGTAGCCCATCGCTTGTGATTCATCCCTGGAAACTGGGCCAGGAGGGCTGGGCTCTTTAAGAGCACAGTTTGGTTTGGGGGCAGGCCTCAAGTGTCAGGGAACCAATTTCCAGGAGCTTTGGAAAATATGCAGCATGGAGAGCAAGACTGGCAGCACCTTCAGTGGATATGAATGGATGAAGGGGTGATGTTGCCTATTTGATTTAGAATGTCCCACGGGAATGTGGTACAACGGGGTGTTAAGAAGATACATTCATTTACCATCATCATCAAAGTCCCAGCAAAGGAGCAATGAGCACTTACAGTGCTCCTTTACACGACTTGACACATTTCATCCTCAAATCAGACCAATGGGTCTGATACGATTGTTATCCCAATTTTATAAACGAGGAAACTGAGACTCAGATTAAGTAGCCACTTAGTAAATGACACAGGATCCTACTGCACGTAGATATCTGATTCTAAAACCTGTTCTTCTCTTAACCACTCTGCTTATACCAACTCCCACTGAGTGCAAGGGCTTCCTGGATATCTGGCAGAAAAAAACTGTGAGGTTCAGGCATGCAAATATGCCAGGATTGATTTGAGACTTTCATATTGTTCAGTCATCATTTTCCTGATATCTTTAGTTATTTTTCCTTTGTCTGGTATGTCTAAAGTCTGGTCTTCTTTGTCGATGGTTTCTGAATGTTCAGCTTTTGGATGGGCCATCATTTCCTATTTCTTTGTCTTGTAATCTTTTGACACACTCTGTACATTTTAATATTTGAATGTGTTAAGTCTAGAATTTAGCCCCTGAGCTATCTGTTCCTTGAATGTGTATCCAGATAGTGATATAACAGAGATTCCCTTGAGTGCCAGGAGCTAACAAAAACAATTGCAGAAAAAATGCCTTTCATGTTCTTTTGCAAATTGGCTTTGTGTTGACTTGTGCTGTCCTTTGGAGTGTAGCCCTCCTATCAAGATCAGCCCTAGCAAAAGCATAGGGTCTTCTCCATCTTTTCTGAGCCTGCATCTGTCCTGGTCTTGGGCTCATGGCCTTAGGAATTCCCCTATTTACAGGAATCTGATTACCTCTCTATTCCCTATGAGATAGACTTCTTCCCCCTCCCAAGTGCTTAATATGTCTTAAAGCTAGTAATCTTTTCTCCTAGGTCACTTTGATTTAATCATTTTTTACCCTCTTTTAGCTGACAGCAAGATGCTTCTGCCTGCAGGGCAAGTTCTGGGCAGGAGAGCCAGAGAAGAGTGTCCTAGTCAGTCTTTCAGGCTGCCACCCATTAAACTGGCACCAGTGACACTGACATACAGACCCCAGTATGTACATACAGGTTACTCTGCTCCCTCCAGAACAGGGCCAGTGACCCACAGTGAGAGCACAGGCTTGATCCCCACACTGCCTCAGGGAGGGGGTGGGGAGGGAGGGCAGCAAGGCACCAACAAGCTTCACCTAATGTCTTTTTTTATTCTTGTGCTTTCTTAATTTGGCACTCACCCAGTTACTATAACTCTTTAACCATTTTCTGGAGTTTTGAGGAAGATGGCACTGCCAGGTTTTTTTGGTTGTTCAAAGATTCTGAAGGGGAATGGAAACTTGGAGCATCCTATACTGCCAGTTTGGTAGACTAGAAGGACAGAATTGATTATGGACATCTGCCATAGACATGAAAGTGCTAGGTATATGTGTATTGCCACTCCATTGGAAAGAGCACTAAATATAGAGTCCAGAGATCTGGGCATTAGGCCTGGCCCTGTTTAGTCTAGGGGTCACAGGTATTCCTCATCTTTTTATGTACTAGTCACCTCATCCATAAAACAGAAAAGATAAACGAGTTGCTTTAAATTTTCCCTTCCTGCCCTAAAGTACTCTGGTTTCCATAAGACAAATTGCACTTCCTCGCTCCTGAGGAACAATTTGTAAGTGTGTAAAGTTACATGCTGTGCCGGTTTGAAGCTATTATCTGCCCCTGAAAAGCCATGTCCTTTAATCCTCAGTCAATATTGCTAGGTGGGCCATTTTTTTATTGTTTCCGTGAAAATGTGACCCACCCAATCGTAGGTGGTAACTTTTTATTAGATGGTGGTTTCCATGGAGATGTGTCTCCATCCATTCAAGGTAAGGTTTGCTTACTGGAGCCTTTTAAGAGAGAACCATTTTGGAAAAAGTTTTAGAGCAACCAGAACCAACAGAATCCACACAGCCAAAACCTTTAGAGATGAAGAAGGAAAAAGCCCCCAGGGGATCTTCATGAAACAAGAAGCCGGAAGACAAACCTAGGAGACATCACCATGTGCCCTCCCAGCTGAGATTGAAACCCCAGATTTCATCGACCTTTCTTGAGTGAAGGTAACCTCTTGTTGGTGCCTTAATTTGGACATTTTCACAGCCTTAAGTCTGTAAACTTATAATTTAATAAATTCCCCTTTTTAAAGCTGTTCCAGTTCTAGTACATTACATTCCAGCAGCTTACAGACCAAAACACATGCATATATATTTGTATATAAGAAGAAGTTTTATGTACCAAATATTTCTATCTAAACAGGATTACTTAAGAGAGGTTGCAGGATTTCTTTCTCAAAAGATGGTTAAGTTTGTCCAAGAAATATCCATATGGTTATCTGCAAGAGTCTCCCTGGATAACTGGCCTTGAGAATAATGTGAGTGGTGGGTGTTCTGCGTGTAGGAGCTCTGACCCCATCAATCCGCCATTAGCTCAAAAGAATGAGTTCCTCCGTCATTCATTGTTCACTTTGGGAATGGATGAGCATAGGTGGGAGCCCATTGGCATTCTTCAGGGGCATTCAACTGTATTCTTCATTTCGCAGTGCTGCTGGGAGGATTCCTGACTGTTTGGCAATTTAACAATTGTAAAGCATTTTGTGATCCTTGAAGAAAAGGCACCATATACATGTAAGATCATCATCAGCCTGAAATAACAACATTATCACTCTCTCCTTCAGAATCTGCTAATAAACCCTCTGCTGTGCAAATCCTGCCGTCCTACTGTGAAAGAATTTCAAAGAAAAGCCGTGGGAACTTATCCCACTCTTCCCCCCAACAATTCATCATCCTTTTCAAAACAAATGTGTTTTTATGTCTGAAATGTTGAGATCTTGAAAACTCTAGGCAGAACTTGAACCTATTTTTCCATTTGGAAACTGGCTCCCTCACTACTCAACAAGTATCCTTCAGTCAAAAACTACCCATGAGAAAAGGGCAGGCACTTATTTTCTTCTCTCTCCACAGACTCTGTGTCCGAATGGCTGCTCTCTTTGAACTTCCTTGGGGACAGCAGAACTCGGGCAGCATGGGAGACAGCAAGAGGAGGGAGGTGACCATGGTGGATGGCTCTGTCCCCTCAGGCTCTATACTTTGTTCTGAGTGGTTAATAACCCATCCTCAAGGACTAGCCCTAATAGACCACAAGACAAATTACGACACCACAGTAATAGTGCGGTATTAGCACAGACTGAAGGAATATGATAGCCGGAAATAGAATGAAATTCATGGGTAAATGATAAAGGTGACATTCCAGACAGGTACTGAAAAGATGGACTGGTGTTGGGACAACTGGATAATCATCTGGGAAAGAAAATGAAAAACGCGTATTACCTTATGCCATACACCAAGGTAAATTGCTCTGAAAAGGAAAAGTTCTAGAAAAAGACGGGCTTATTCTTTTAAAGTCTTGGAATGAAAAAGGCCTTTTCTGAACATTGCTCTAAATGGATTCAACCACACAAATAGATTGAATTATATGAAAGAAGGAAGAAGAGGAGAAAGAGAAGAAGAAAACTTCTATACGGGGGAAGTGGGGAGACAGTATAAATATAGTCAAAACAAAAATAACAAGTGGAGAGTGCAGAGAATCTATTTGTAATCCACATCACAGGGAAGGAGCAAGTATCCCCAATATATTAAAAAAAAAAAAATTCCAATGTATCAATAAGAAGAAAACCAGTAATCCTCTAGGGAAAATGTTGTAACAGATAGTTCATAAGAAAGAAAATGAAAGTGGCTCTTGAACAACTGAGGATATGATCAACATCATATCTAAGAAAAGAAAGATTAAAACTATACTGAGGGGCAGGCCACAGTGGCTCAGTGACAGGGTTGTTACCTGCCATGCCGGTGACCCGGGTTTGCTTCCTGGTGCCTGCCCAAAAGATAAAAAATAAAAAAACTATACTGAGATACCATTTTTCCCCCACCAGACTAGCAAAATATCAAACCCTTGATAGCACACTTTTAACTTAATATTAGTTTTTAATTTTCTTTCCCTGTAAAATGGAAATTGGCAAAATACACCAAAATTACAAATACGTATACTACCTATTATATACAGCAAATTCCCACAAGTATAAATTCTCAAATGTGTACAGCAATTATACTTTTGGTAATTTATGTTATTGAATACAGTTGTAAAGCTGTGAAATGCCATGTGTGTAAGGTTTCTCGTTAAAGCCTGGTTATGACAGCAACTGATCAGAAACAACGAAAATATCCATCACTAGGGAATAAAGTATGTGATTCAATGGGATGTCCCCTAAAAAAAAAAAAAAACTAGGAATGTCATTATGTAATGATTTGCAAGGATCTGTATCTTGTTAAGCGGAAAAAAAGGAAGGTGAGAATAGTGTGTAGAACATGTGATCTTTTGTTTAAAAAGGGAAAGGAGAATGGATTATATAATCATTGCTTATATTTGCAAGTTCTAGAAGGATGCATAATAAACTAATAACAGTAGATACCTCTATTTGTGTTTGTGGGTGTGGGTGTGGGTGTGTATGAAACTGATGGCTGTGGGACAGGAATGGAAGGGAAGCTTTTCACTTAATTTTTTTAATATAATTTTGTTGTTGTTTGAATTTACAATTTTAAAAGCCTGGAATGAATAATAAATCAGCTTGTCATAAACTGATTTTATGAAAATACTAAGGAACCAGAATAGCCAAAGCAATTTTTGTGAAGGAAGAATATATTGGAACATAGAACACACAGTACATACTTGATAAATACGAGTGATATAATAAATCTTTAAACTTATTTTGTTTTATAGGGGTTTTTAAAGGCTGTAGCATAAATAGTTTATTCCAAATTTTAGTTGTCCATATTTGAGTAATATTGTGACGATAAGAAGTTGAGCCTTTCATACCAAAACTTGTACATGAATGTTCACAGTAGCATTTTTTGTAACAATCGAGAAGTATAAACAACCTAAATTGACATCAATTGATAAATGTATAAACAAAATGGTATATTCAGAGAATTGAATGTTATCACCCATAAAAAGGAATGAAGTGCTGATGCATGCTACAACATACATGAACCTTGAAAACAAGATGCTAAGTGAAGGAAGCCCAACACAAAAGGCCACATATTGTATGATTCCACTTATATGAATTGTTCAGACAGGCAACTCCTGAGAGACAAAAATTACATTAATGGTTGCTAGGGGTCAGGGGAGGGTAATTGCAGAGAAATGGTGAGTGGCTGCTATTGAGTTCAGGTTTTTTTTTTGAAGTAATGAATATGTTCTGTAATTAAATAGTGGTGATGGTTGAACAACCTTGTTGAAATAATTGAATCACTGAGCTGTACACTTTAAAAGACTGAATTTTAGAGTAAGAGGATTATATCTCGAAAAGAAAAGAAAAAGAAAAGAATTATATCTCCATAAGAAGTAAGTTAAATGAAATGGATCATCAACCTAATTGTAAGTGTTCAAATCATTAATTCTAGAAGAAAAAAATCTGTGTTCTCTTGAGTTGGCAAAGACTTCTTAAATATAACACAAAAAATCACAAAACATGAAAGAAAAAATGACTGAATTTGACTTAACCAAAATTGAAAATGTTTGTGCTTAAAAGACAAATATGAAAATAAAAAATAAGACATACTGTTGAGGAATATTTATAAAACAGGTATGTGACAAAGGATTTGTATCTATATTTATATAAAGAACTCTTACAATTTAAGAATAAGAATTCAAGCAGTTCAAGTTTTTTAAGTGGGCAAAACCTTGAACATACACTGAAATATACTGATGGCAAACCAGCACATGAAAAGATACTCAACATCAAAAGTAATCAGACAAATGCATATTAAAACTTCAGTGAGATACCATTGCACTTGGGAAAGAATGGATTGAATTCAAGAGACAGGTGCTGACAAGGAGGTGCAGCAGCTGGACCTTTTATTTACTGTGGTGGGAATGTAACCCAAATGTCCATCAACAGGTGTATGGTAACAGGAGTATTTCATTGAATGGAATATTACTAAGAAATAAAAAGGAATAAACTATTGGCACACCCAAAAATATGGCTTAATTTCAAAGCCATAATGCTGAGTGGAAAAAGCCAGACAAAAGAGAATACATACAGTATTATTCCATTTATAGAATATTTTAGAAAATGTAGAATATTCTCCAGCAGGTAAGTGTTTTCTTGGGGAGAGAATTACCATGGGCACAAGGGAATCTTTGAGGGTTGCACTGATTATGGTGATGGTTTCACAGATGTATAATTATATTAAAAATTCAGTTAATTGTATGTCAATAATACCGCAAAAAAAAACTGTTTTAAGAAAGCAAAACTAAAACAAAACAGGAAAAGGATTAAAGATATTTAAATGCTTCCCCATCATTTTACAGAAAAGAAAGGAGAGGAAAGGAGAAAATCACATTCTTCATCCAGGTTCAGGGAAGGTGAAGGTGTGAGTCCTTGTGCCTTGTCCCCAACTTGGCAGTTCTTACAGGTGAAACAGCCTTTCTTGTTTGTTTGTTTGTTTGTTGTTTGTTTCTTTTGCATGGGCAGGCACAAAGAATTGAACCCGGGTCTCCGGCATGGCAGGCAAGAATGGAAGAGCCTTTTAACTGGAAGACTGTGAAAGTCTTCATTTAAAGAGAAGAGGAACAAGTGAGAAAATTTAGGTGTCTGGGGAGCAGAAATATAACTTTGCAAGGAAAATGACAGCAGTGAAACCCAGGGCAAAGAGAATAACCAGGCAGGTGACAAGCAGAGTAGCTGCAAATGGCACATGAATAGGTTAAAGGAATGACAGGCTGAGTGAGAATCAACTAAAGGGAGCTGATGAGTGCAATCGGAGTCTAGGGTAAGCCTGCCGAAAAGAACCTTTTCTCTGGGGGGAGATTTGAGCAGCCAGATGTCTCAGATCACGGTGGTCTTGACAAGCAGAAAACAGCAAAATCTTGCATATGAGTCTACAGGTGACTCCTCCACACATCCACACAGTTGTAAAGTCAAAACGTTCTGTCTGAACTCTCTCACGCCCACCAGCACTTCAAAGCAGTCCTTCCCTTTCTTCTCATTCCCAACACCCCGCACTTGTCATTTTCCCAGAAAGAGCTCTCTGCCTGCAGACTGTGTCCACTGACTCCTGAAGCACCAGCCCCTGGCCATATTGTTGGCAGGCACAGAGGCCTGCAGAAAATCCTGACCCTGCAACCATATCCCTTTTAAGTCCCAACTCAACTTGAGGCTGAGAAGAGCTTCTCTGTCTGTTTAAACTGGCCTTCCTGACCTTTTCTACTCAGTAATGAGACAGACCCTGGAATGTTTTCATTCATTTCTCTAAAAGCCAATTAGCCAAATGACCAAATTCACCGAAGATCCCTTTGCCAAAAGCCAACTTGCCAAATTGTTGATGAGCTTGATAGCCCAGCTGTCAGGAACCAGAGGATCCTTGCAAGGCTTGGACCAATGCCATAGAGTAATAAACAGAGATTTTGACTCAAGGATCTTCTCATCCTCTCTGTGTAACTCAAAAGTCTGTGGATACAGAAATGACATCATCAAGATGGCCATGTATGACATTCCTGGGAAAGTTTCCCCTTTGAAACAGCTAAATGAAAGGGAAGATTCAATTCACTTGGAACTCTGGAGGACAACAGAGACTGGAGAATGACTCCACAATACTGAATCAAAGGGAAAAAAAAAACCAACGAAAAAAGTGTTAAGAGAGTGGCACAGACTTGCCAGTCTGAACAACTCCTCCATCCTTGGTTCCATGCAACTTAAAAGACACATGGGACAGGGCTCCAGCCTGGTTGACTCTTACTAATGTTGATGACCACAGAGCCACTCACTGCAGCTACTTAGAGTCCCATGCACATTCAGGATTGGGGACCCAAGGCCCCATGGAACCCAGGTGGGGCCTTATTAGTGGGCAGGTACACACATACAAAGCAAAAGTCTGAGTGCTATGTGACCCATGGCAGAGATATTAGCAAGCTGTGCCCATTCCCATACAGTCCCTAAGCACCGAAATCAGGTGCTGTTGAACACTGATACTATCTGGATCCAAGGGTCAAGATACCCTCCTAACATGGGCATTACTGATGGCAGAAAAGTTGCAGCAAAGGGTGAAACTGAGCCACTGTCAAGGAGGGCAGACCCAGGGCTGAAATCTGGAGTGAAAGGTGACCCAGAGGGCAGGAGAGGAGTTAAGCAAATTGCAGCCTCTGTGGAAAGAAATTTATATTAAAACAAAGTGAATATCCCAGGACTCTGAAAGAAAAACAGAGAAGAAACAAAGGATATCCTCTCCTGGAGGAGAAACAGTTGCACGTAATAGAGTAATCTTAAAAGTTACTGTCCTGTACTTGAAACAGTACAGCTAAACAAGCTGTGGTATGTACATACAGAATATTATGCAGCTATAAAACAAAATAAAGTCATGAAGCATGTAACAATATGAATGAACCTTGAGGACATTATGCTGAGTGAAATTAGCCAGAAACAAAAGGACAAATACTGTATGATCTCACTGATATGAACTAACATTAATGAGTGCACTTGGAGAATTTCAGCTAAGAATAGAGACCATCAGGAGATAGCAATAGGGTAAATATTGGGTAATTGGAGGCTGAAGGGATACAGATTGTGCAACAGGACTGATTATAAAAATTCAGAAATGGATAGCACAATACTATCCATTTGTAACACAATAAAGTTAGTATATTGAATGACGCTGAATGTGAGGATGATAAAGGATCAGGACTGGGGGCACAAATGAAATCAGAAAGAAATATAGATGATAAAGACTGAGGGTATAGTCTTGGAATGCCTAGAGTGTACAATGATAGTGACTAAATGTACAAATTAAAAAATGTTTCTGCATGAGGTAGAACAAAGGAATGTCAATATTGCAGGGTGTTGAAAATAGATGGTAATTCATATTTTGAAACTTTAACTTATGTGTAAGACTAAAGCAAAAAATGTTTAGTTGGTACAAAATTTATAATTTGACTAGTGCATTTTCTAATATAACTTATGTGGACAGTTTAATTGAACAACAACAACAAAAAGTTACTGTGCTGGCCCAGGGAAAGAGGCAGCTGTGGAAATACCTAAGAAAATCCAAATTACTGGACTCCAACGGCTCTAAAGGTCCAATATAAACTGTACCAAGCATTGAAGAAGAGCCTTAACACTCAACCAAGCTACAGTAAAACCCAGGGCAAGAGGGAGGAACAGAATTAGGATATTAAAATAATCAAATGTCCAGACATCATAAAAAAAGATCACAAGCCATACAAAGAAACAGAAAGAGATGTCTCAGTCAGGGAACAAATTAAAATTTAGGAGGAAACACAGACATTGCAACAACAAATCAAAGATATTCAGTCAAACCTTCTAAATCAATTCAAAGACATAAGAGAAAATAGGAATGTTAGGTACAGGGTCGCTAAAGGATTCCACATGAGACAGTAAGTTAAAGCTTAGTTTATTGCTAGAAGGAAACAGAGAGCAACGGTAGAGCAGGCAGGTGGGAGGCAGCAAAACCTGCCAGTGAAAGGAAAGGAAAAACGGCTCCAACTCTCTTTCTGACAGCTCGTGGTTTTAAAGGAAAAACCGCGCCAAGAGGGGTGGGGGAGACGTGTGGCCACAGGCATCACTGGGAGATATCAGGCTGGTGCAGATCATGACTTCACACTCATGGTTATCCGGTCTGGCCTCTGGCGAGTGGGGCGTGGCACATTTGTGCTCATCTATCTTGCTGTCACATCCGGTCCTGTCAGAAGAGCTGCTGAGGGAGAGAAACCGAAGGGCCCCCCATGTCACAGAATCCTTTTTGTATATCAAGTTTTATTTTCTGATACCTGACAATGGGTAGAAATAAAGTAAGTACATATAGAATGAAAATGATAGAAAGTAGACAATGCATGAAAAAATAGTGAAAAGTTTAAACAGGAACACAAAATTTATGGGGATTAAAAGCGCAATAATGGAGGTTAAAAATTCACTAGAGATTTTGGGAAGACAGCAGAATAGGAAGCTCCAGGATTCAGCCCCACAACCAAAACAACTCCTGAACTAGCAGGGATTTCTGAATCAATTATTTTGAAACTCCAGAGTCTAATGGACAACTGTGCAGCATCCAAGGAGGAGCAGGAAGAAGAGGTTGGTAAATTGCAATAAATACTGGTGAGCTCCCTGCAGCGGCTACCACCCCGCTTCCTTCAGCCTCATAGTGGCCAGCAGCAGTGGGCACTGGAGCTCAGGCTACTGGCCAGGGTGGATCATAATGATTTAATCCTCTGAACCCTTGGGGATGTGTGATCTGATGCTGATCACTGCTTTTGATTACTATTCCAGATCCCTAGGGGCTGGCTCTGAGGGAGCCATTGCTCCAACTCCCAAGGGCAGATGGCACAGGACTCTTAAAGACAGTAACTTCCCTCAAATCTATGAAAAACAGTCAAAGGACTGCATTAACTGGGCAAATGCTTAGTCAAGAAAACACAGCTTCAAAAGCCATAGAAGAGGATAGTGCAACGGTAGCTCAATGGCAGAATTCTCTCCTGCCATGCTGGAGACCTGTGTTCAGTTCCCAGTGCCTGCCCATGCAAAAAAAAAAAGGCCATAGAAGAAGCTTCTGGTGCCCTTGCTTGTCCCTCCCCCAGCATCTCCACAACCCAGAGTGGAGCCACTTGCACTTCTATTGTGGGTCCCTGGCCCTGTTCCAGAGGGAGCAGTGTGGCCCTTGTGAGCTTGCTGGGGTGCATGTATGTAAGTGCCAATCCATCAGGGTAGAAGTCTGAGACACTAAGCTGGGGAACTTGTTTCTGGCTTGCCCTCCCATAATTTGTCCTGAGACCAGAGCAGCAGCTTGCAGACAGCTGGGACAGTATGAGAAACAATTCGGTTGAAGGTGCCTGGGGTAAAGGACAACCTAAATTAAATCCTTCATGAGAGTACCAGAAGAAGAAAGAGTCTATTTCAAATGGAATAGAAGGGACTGTTCTAATTTGCAAAGCTGCTGAAAGCAGATACCATAAAATACGTTGGTAGGCGGTGCAAAGGTGGCTCAGTGGCAGAACTCTTGCCTGCCATGCCAGAGACCAAGGTTCAATATCTGGTACATGCCTATGCCGAAATATAGATATTTATCATCTTTAACTATGGGAATTTCTTCACGTACAAACTTACACTTACAAAGCCACGAAAATGTCCAAATCGAGGCATTATCAGTACTGCAAGGCACATGATTAGTTTTCAGGTTCTCGCTTCCATGGCTTTTTCTCTTTGTCTGAATTTCATTGTTTTATTAAGGACTCCAGTAAGAGGATTAAGACCCACCCTGCATGAGGTGGGTCACACCTTAAGATACAAAAGATCCTACTCACAATGTGTCCACACCCATAGGACTGGATTAACTTTAGGAGCATATTTTTTGGGGGGATACAAACAGCTATAAACCATCACAGGGGCATTCACTCAATTCCTGTAAATGGTAAATAGAAGCATTCCTAAGGCCTCCAGCAAGCACAAGCTCAGGGAAAAAAAAAAAAAAGCAGGCTCTGCTAGTCCATGCAGACTCAGATAAGACAAGGCTCAGATAAGACAGAGACCTACACTTCACATTTCCCTTGGGCTGATCTTGATAGGAGACCATCAGCCAAAGAAGAGTCAATTTTGAAAGACAGTGAAAGGTGTCATTTGCTTTGATTTAGTTGTTTTTGATTAGCTCCTGGCATTCAAGAAAATCTCTGTCATATCACTAACTGGATACAACCATACAAACATTGCAGACTAGGTACTAAAGCCTAGATTAACACTTTAAAGTATTAAAATGTACAGCATGCATCAAAAGATTATGAGAAAAATAAAGAAATGATGGTCCATCCAAAGGAACAAAGATAAAAATCCAGAAACCATCAATGAAGAGGACCAGACTTTGGACTTACCAGACAGAAATCAATATATATATATATATATATATCCTCAATATGCTCGAGGTGAAAAGGAAAACAAGGAGAAGGAAATAAAGGTTACAAGGAAAATAATGAATGAGAATCTCTTTGAGATTCTCAATAAGAACCAAACAGAAAAATGGGGGTTAAAGAACATAATTACTGATATGAAAAAAATCCCTAGATGGTTTCAAGTGGATATTGGAAGGAGCAGAAGAATGAATCAGTGATAGTGAAGACAAGATAGTTGAAATAATCCAAACTGAGGATTAGAAAGACAAAAGAATTTTTTTAAAAAATGAACAGAATGTAAGAAATCTGTGGGGCACCATCAAGCATACCATTAAGCACATTATAGGGGTCCCAGTATGAGATGAAAGAGAGAAAGTGGCAGAATATGCAAAGAAATAATGGCAGAAAAATTTCCTAAATTTAGCAAAAGACATGAATATGACATTCAAGAAGCCCAACAAATCCCAAACTGGACAAACTCAAAGAGAACCAAGCACAGACACATAATAATCAAAACAATGACCTTGGATTCTCAAATCTACAAGAGAAAAGCAGCAAGTTATGTACAAGGGATCCCAATAAAATTAAGTACTGATTTCTCATCACAAATGATGGAGAGAAGGCAGTAGTATGAAATATTTAACTGGAAGAAAACAATTGCAGGCAAAGAATTTTATACCCAGCAAGACTTTCTTTCAAAAATGAGGGAGAAAATAAGATAATCCCAGTTAAACAAAAGCTGAGGGAGTTCACTACCACTAGACCTGCTTTATGAGCAGTGCTAAAGGGAGTTCTTCACACTGAAAGAAAAGGATGCTAGACATTGGACGAGAGCAGCAAAAAGAAATAAAGACCTCCAAGAAAGGTAACCATATGGTAATTGTAAATGTCAATTTTATTGCATTGTATTTTTTAGTATGTAATTTCACTTCTTACATTTTATAGGTTCTAAAATGCAAATACATAAAAAAATGATAAATCTATGGTTTTGAACATAAAATGTACAGAAATATAATTTGTAACAAGTACAAAAATAGGTGGGGCAGATGGAGGGATATAGAAACAGTGTATGCATATTCTATTAAAGATAAGTTGGTATCAAATAAAATTTGATTTTTACAGATTTAGGATATCAAATTTTAACCCCATGGTAACTGCAAAGAAAAATGCATGAAAAAATATATATTCAGAAAGAAATGAGAAAAGGACTAAAAATAGTACAGTACAAAAAAAGATCAAATTAATATGAAAGTAGGCATTAACAGAAGAATTGAGGGTCAAAAAAAGTATGACTTACAAAGACAAAATAGCAAAATGGCAGAAAAAAATACTGCATTATCAGTAGTGACTTTCAATGAAAGTGGATTGAACTCTCTAGTCAAAAGTCAGAGATGAGCAGAATGTATAAAAGAGCGTGACCCAACTATATGCTGTTTACAAACGACTAACCTTAAATATAAAGACATAAGTAGGTGAAAGTAAAAGCATGGAAAAAAATGTGAGCAGTAACCAAAAGAAAGCTGGAGTAGCTGTACTAATATCAGATAAAATAGCCATTAAGTAAAAAACTGTCATGAGGGACAAAAAAGGTTATTATATACTGATAAAGGGCTCAATACAACAAAAAGATGTAACAATTATAAATATATATGCACCTAACAGCAGAGCTCCAAAATATATGAAGCAAATATTGACAGATTTGAACTGAGAAAAAGACCATCTTACATTAATAATATGAGATTTTAATACATTACTTTCAATAATGGATAGAACATATAGACTGAATATCAGTAAAGAAATAGAAGACTTGAATGATACTGTAAATCAGCGAGAACTAACTGACATATATAGAACACTTCACCCAGTAGCAGCAGAATACACATTCTTCTCTATTGTACATGAATCATTCTCTAGAGTAGACCATTCATTCAGTCACAAAACAAGTCTCAATAAATTCAATAATATTGAAATTATAAAAGAAGGCATTTTCTCCAACCACAAGGAATGAAGCTAGAAAACAATAATAGAAGGAGACCTGGAAAATTCACAAATACGTGGAGATTAAACAACATACTCTTTCACAACCAGTGGGCCAAAGAGGAAATCAAAAAGGAAATTAGGAAATATCTTGAGGTGAATAAAGGTGAAAACACAACATAAAACTTATGGGATGCAGCAAAGACAATGCTGAGAGGGAAATTTATAGCTCTAAATGTTTACATTAAAAAAGAAGAAAGATTTAAAATCAGAGACCTGACCTCACACCAGAGAGATCTAGAGAAAGAGGAGCAAACTAAATCCAAAGCAAGTAAAAGGAAGGAAATAACAAAGATTAGTGCAAAAATAAATGAAATAGATAATTTTTAAAAGAGAGACTCAAGGAAACTAAAAGTTGGTTTTTTGAAAGGATCGATAAAACCAACAAACCTTTAGCTAGACTAACAAAGAAAAAAGAAGAACACAAATAACTAATATGATAAATGAAAAGGGGGACATTAACAGCAACTCCAAGAAATAAAAGAGCTATAACAGGATACTATGAACAAGTATATCCCCCCAAATTAGATAACCTACTTGAAATAACCTACCTACACTGACTCAACAAGAAATAAAAGAACTCAACAAACCAATAGTTAGTAAAGAGCCTGAATCAGTAATCAAAAACCCCCCACCATAGAAAAGCCCAGGATGAGATAGCTTCACAGGTGAATTTTACCAAACTTTCCAAGGATTAACACCAATCCCACTCAAACTCTTTCAAGTTTGAAGAGGAAGGAACACTCTCTAACTAATTCTACGAAGCCAGCATCACCTTATATGCCAAAGCCAGATGAAGATACCACAAGAAAGGAAAATTACAGACCAATATCACTTAAGAATATTTATACAAAAAGGCTAAGCCAAAGGCCAGCAAAGGAAATCCAACAGCATATTGAAAGAATTATACACCATGATCAAGTAGTATTTATCCCAGGTATGTAAGGGTGATTCAACATAAGACTATCAATGTAACACACCACATTAATATAATGAAGAGGAAAACAACGCATCATCTCAACTGATGCAGAAAAGGCATTTGATGAAATTCCTCACCCCTTCTTGATAAAAACATTTTGGAGTAGAAGGATACTCCTCAACATGATAAAGGACATATATGAGAAGCCAACAGCTAGCATCCTCCTTAGTGGTGAAAGACCAAAAGCTTTCTCTCAGAGATCAGGAACAAGATAAGGATGTCCACTGTCACCAGTTATTCAACACTGTACTGGGAATTCTAGCTGGAACAATTAGGCAAGAGAAAGAAATAAAAGGAAAGGAAGAAGTAAAACTTTCTCTATTTTTAGATGGCACGATCTTATATTCAGAAACTCCTGGGGAAAAAAATCTACAACAAAGCTCCTAAAACTAATAAACTAATTCAGAAAAGTGGCAGGGTAAAAGATCAACACTCAAAAATCAGTAGTGTTTCTGTACACAAGTAATGAATAGTTAGAAGAAGAAATCAAGGGGGGAAATCCATTTATAATAGCAACTAAAAGAATCAAATATCTGGGATTAAATCTAACCATGGATGTTGTTCTAATTTGCTAGTGCAAATTAGAATGCAATGTACCAGAAACAGAATGGCTTTTAAAAAGGGTAATTTAATACATTGCTAATTTACAGTTCTAAGGCTGAGAAAATGTCTCAATTAAAACAAGTATATAGAAATGTCCAATTTAAGGCATACAGGGAAAGGTACCTTGGTTCAAGAAAGCTGATGACGTTCATTGTTTCTCAGCTGAAAGGGCACATGGTGAACATGGCGGCTTCTGCTGGCTTTCTCGTGGCTCTACAAAAAGGCACTCTCTCCAAAATGTTTCCTCTTTTAAAGGATTCCAGTAAACAACTCCACCTTCAATGGGTAGAGACATGCCTCCGCGGGAATCATCTAATCAAAAGTTACCACCGACAGTTGGGTGGGTCACATCTCCATGAGAACAATCAAAATGCTCCCACCCAGCAATATTGAATGAAGATTAAAGGACATGGCTTTTCTGGGATCCACCATAGATTCAAATCAGCACAGATGTAAAGGACTTATACACAGAAAACTAAAAGACATTGCTAAAAGAAATCAAAGCAGACCTAAATAAATGGAAAGACATTTATCGATTGGAAGACTAAATATCATTAAGATGTCAATTCTACCCAAAATGATCTACAGATTCAAAGCAATCCCAATCAAAATTCCACTAGCTTTCTTTGCAAAAATGGAAAAGCCAATCATCAAATTCCTACGGAAGGGTAAGAGGCTCTGAATAGACAAAACTATCCTGAAAAAGTAGAATGATGTTCAAGGACTCACACTTCCTGATCTTAAAACTTGCTACAAAGCCACAGTAATCAAAACAGTGTGGTACTGAGACAAGGACAGACATAAAAACTAATGGAATAGAATTGAGAGTTCAAAAATCAACCCTCACAATTATGGCTGTTTTAGTTTCCTGGAAACTCAAGAAAACACGATGCAATGGGTTGGTCTAAACAATGGGACTTTATTAGCACATAGTTTTGAAGCTCAGAGAAAGTCCAAATCAAGACATCATCAAGGCAATTTCTTCTTGAAGACTGGCGTTCTGGGGTTGGCTGCCAGCGATTCTTGTTCCTTGACTCCTCTGTCACAAGACAATGCACACAGGTGGCCTGTCCTGGCCTCTCCCTTCTCTTCTATGCTCCATTGACCATAAGCTTCTTGCTTCCCATGGCTTCCTCTCTATCTGTCTGAGTTTCATTCTGCTTATAAAGGGCTCTAGCTATATGATTAAGACCTATCCTGTGCCAGATCTTAACTGAAGTAACTTCACTGAAAGGTCTTACTTACAATGGGTTTACACCCACAGGAATGGATTAAGTTTAATAACTTATTTTTCTGAAATACATACAGCTCCAAACCATTACAATGGTCAAATGATCTTTGACAAGGGTGCCAAGTCCACTCAATTGGGAAAGCATAGTCTTTTCAACAAACAGGGCTGGGAAAACTGGATATTCATATACAAAAGGATGACAGTGGATCCCTACCTCACACCATACACAAAATGCAACTCAAAATGGATCAAAGACCAAAATATAAGAACTAAAATTATAAAACTCCTAGAAAAAAATGTAGGGAAGCATCATCAGGGCCTTGTGCTAGGCCATGGTTTCTTAGTATTTACACTAAAAGCATAAACATCAAAAGAAAAATTAGATAAATGTGCATCAAAGGACTTGATCATTGAAGTGAAAAGACAACCTACAGAATGGAACAAAATATCTGGAAATGACATAAGGTTTTAACATAGAGAATATATATAAAAAAACTCCTACAACTCAACAAAAAAAGACAAAAAGGCCAATTAAAAATGAACAAAAGTTTGAATAGACATTTTTCCAAAGTAGATATACAGATGACCAATAAACGCATGAAAATATGCTCAACATCACTAGCCATCAGGGAAATTCAAATCAAAACCACAATGAGATACCATCTCACACAAGAATGGCTATATTAAAATTGAAGAAAAAAAGAAACATAAAGTAACAAGTATTGGAGAGGGTTTGGAGAAATAGGAACACTCATTCACTGTTGATAGGAATGTAAAACAATGCAGCCAGTATGTAAAGCAGTTTGGCAGTTCCTCAGAAAATTAAGTAGAGAAATAACATATGACCCAGAAATCCCACTTCTAGGTATATACCCCCAAATATTGAAAGCTGGGACACAAACCAGTATTTACACACTTATGTTCATAGCGGCATTATTCACAATTGCCAAAAGGTAGAAGCAACCCAAATGTTCAGCAACAGATGAATGGATAAACAAAATTTGGTACATACATGCAATGGAATATTATTTGGCCATAAAAAGAAAAGAAGTTCTGGTGCATGCCACCAAAACATGTGTTTCGCTTTGCTGAAGGTGCGAGAATGCAATATACCAGAAATAGGTTGGCGCCTACAATGGGGATTTATTAACTCACAAATTTACAGTTGTAAGGCCATGAAAATGTCTACATTAAGGCATCAGCAGGATGATACCTGGGCTCTGAAGACAGGTTGCTGGCGTCTGGACATCTCTGTCACATAGGAAAGCATTTGACTGGCATCTGTGGTTCTTTACTCCCAAGTTTCATTGCTTTCATTTTCTGGTTCCAGCAGCTTCATCTATGGGTCCTTTCTTACCTTCTCTGGGGCTTTACTCTCTAAGCTCCCTGGGCTTTTTTTCTGTCTTTTATCCTCTCATAAAGGACTCCAGTAAAAGGATTAAGACCCACCTTGAATGGGGTGGATCACATCTCAATTTGAAATAACCTAACCAAAAGGTCCCACCCACAATAGTTCTGCACCCACAGGAATGGACTAAAAGAACATGGCCTTTTCTCGGGTACATAACAGCTTCAGTCTACCACAAACATGAATGAACCTTGAAGACACCATGTTGCGTGAAATAAGCCAGGCACAAAAAGACAAATACTGTATTATCTCAATTAAATAAGCAGTATACACATACTGATAAATCAGAAACTAAAATATAAATTACCAGGGCTGAGTTGGGTAGGGGAATGGGGCTCTTAAATTAAATTGACATGGAATTTCTGTTTGGGGTGATGGAAAAGCTTTGGGAATAGGTAATGGTAATGGAGATACAACTTTGTATGTGTAATTGACAGCACTGTATTGTATATTTGAAAAGGGAAAAAAGAAAGTTTAGTTTATATATAAATTACACACACATCACAGAACTGTACAACACAGATTAAACTAATGTAAACAGTGGGCTAAAGTTAGTGGCATAATTACAATATTGTGCCATCACTCAGAACATGGCACCACACTAATGCAAAATGTTAGCAATAGGGGAACCTGTGTATGTGAGAAGAGGATTATGGAAACGCTGTACTTTCTGCAAGATTTCTCTGCAGATCTATAACTGCTCTAATAAAAAAGAGAGTAGTTTTAAGTCTATGGATACAGCAGCTACTATACTGATCCAGGAATTGCGGGGTCTTGGGTTTCCACCATTGCTTTTTCAGACTCTTTCCCAGGAAGACATGACTCTTGGTCTCTGGGCTCTAAAGTCTCCCAGTGAATATAATACCATTCCTTTTTTTGTAATTTATTCTATTTATTAAATGTGCCAATATACAAACTACAAACATTCTTACCATATGATCATTCCATTGAACATATACAATCAGTAATTCACATCATCACATAGTTGTATATTCATCATCATGATCATTTCTTAGAACATTTGCATCAATTCAGAAAAAGAAATAGAAAGAAAACAGAAAAAAAATTCATACATACCATACCCCTTACCCCTCCCTTTCATTGATCATTAGCATTTCAATCTGCTAAATTTATATAATACCATTCTTGGCAGCCCCACAGGCCCCTGGGGTGGCGGTCCATGCTCTGGGTGGGCGCAGAGCTTGTTTCCCAGGCTCTGCATGTACATTCAGCCTGAGGAGATCCATACAGCAACCCTTCAGGGGCCAGATCTTCTTGGCAGACAAATCCCAGGAAGGTGTTGTGCCATCCTAGATGGAGGCTGAAATGAGGGCAGCTTCCTCAGCGGCCTTTGGCCTTTGATGCTTCTTCTTTGTTGGGTGCTAGGACATGTGTGGCAGGACATGCCAGTATAGCTACCAGCCTCTGCCTTCTGCTGCATTGTGCAGCCTCAGTATTGCAACAGAGAAGCCCACATATAATTTAAACAGTAATTTTAAAAAGTGCCTTTCCCTGCACTGGAAATACATTCTGAGGAGCTTCTTATGACCCACTTGGGACACTCTGCCTTTCTCTCAGAAGCTAGAAGGGATTTTGTCATTTGGAGTCATAATACCTAGATTTGACAAATAGAAAACTGATTGGCTTTCTGCAACCTGAGTTGCACAGAGATCAGTCCATCTCATTCAGATCCAGCCTTCAGACCCTGGGAAAGGTCACCTCACACTATTTGTACCTCATCCTTTAGAGTTTCTGGAGTGACTTTTAGAACCTGTTTAACTGACTTCTTTAGTGGAGGGTCATCCATTACTTACATTTCCCAGACCTTTTAACAACAGATCCTAAGACCAGGATGCTATTAATTCAAGCCCCATTCCAAGTGAGATTTTCCCAGGCTGTTCATCTCCCTCCTGATTCCCTGACTGACTCTATCTCCCAGTGACAATTCAAACAGTCCTGGGGAAGGACACCAATAGGCTCCATGTGATAGTGCATCGAAGGGGATAGGGGACTACATTTGGCCCACCCAATTTACCAGTGAGCTGCTGGGGCAGGGACAAGGGCTCTATGAATATGGCAGCCACTCTCAGAAGAAGGGATGGGGTGAAAGGCCGTGTAACACTGGTGCCTACTCCAGTTTGTTCCTGAAAGGAATGGAGGTGTTCAACTAAGCCCAGAGGAATGAGATGCAGAGGGCATTTCAAACAGTGGAGACAGCTCAGCTTCCTGATGTCATCATTCACTTCCTGGTCTTACTACTTACTTAAGCAGTTCTCACCAAGCTGGGTTCTGTGGGACACTGCTCATTTAGAGCTAATGGTGGGGGAATAGAGAGGAAAGGAAACTCACAGAGAGAAAAAAATGGATCTAGAAGAACCAGAGAGACAATTCAGAAACAATTTTTGGGCTGGAAATAGGTATATGTGAGGTGGAGAGGAGCAGTACAGTAAGGAAAACCTCTAAGACATCTGATATTTATCATCTGGTAGAACACTGAATACTGAAGGTGGCTGAGTAAAACAAATCCATGGATGACAAACTTTTGAAACTGGGGACAAAAACAATGATGTAACAGCAAGAAAGGTCACAAAAATCAGCACTTGAATAGCTGCCTGGGACTGCAATTAAAAGTAACATTTTGAAAAAAGCATCTTCGGAGGGATCATTGGGCTACAACACAATTGAAGCTGCTCCCTTATCTCTCCTCAGTCATGTTAGAGCACACTGACAAGGCTGACTGTGTTAATCACGTGTACAGCAAGGCATAGACAAGTGTACGAATTTACACTTTGCTCATGTGCACTCAGAGGTGGCAACCAACTTGGGCTAAAGGACATTCAAAGAACATCCCACCCACCACAGTAGAATATACATTATTTTCAAGGGCATAGGGAATTTTTACCAATATAGACCAAATTCTGAGGTATGAAACAAACTTTAACAACTTCAAAAGAATTGAAATTGTACAGAGTATGTTCTTGAGCATAATGGGATTAAATGAGAAATCCATAAGAGAAAGATATCTGAAAAATCCCTTGTATTAGTTTGTTAAGTTGCTGGAATGCAATATACTAGAAATAGAATTGCTTTTGAAAAGGAAATTTAATAAGTTACAAGTTTATAGTTCTAAGGCCAACAGAATGTCCAAATTATGGCACCAACAAGAGGTTACCTTCCCTCAAGAAAGGCTGATGCCTTCAGGAACACCTGTGTCAGTTGGGAAAGTACATGGCTGGCATCTGCTGGTCCCTTGCTCCTGGGCTCCATTGCTTTCAACTTCTTGTCCCCTGGGGGCTCCTCACTTTGCTTCTCCAGGGCTGGCTTTCATCTCTTGGCTTCCCTTGGCTCTGTCCAGATTCTGGTTTGCTTAACATCTCATGGGAAGGTACAAGGCAACATCTTCTGGGCTCCAAGCATCTCCAGACATCTGTGTCTCTATTCTCTGAACCCACTGTTCTCCAAGCATCTACATCTGCTCTGTCAGCTCTGACTCTCTCCAAAATGTTTTATCTTTTAAAGGAGTCCAGTAAACTAATCAAGACCCACCTTGAATGGGTGGAGTCAAATCTCTATCTAATCAAAAGATCACACTTGCAGTTGGGCATTCCACATCTCTGTGGATATAATCTAATCAAAAGTTTCTGTCCTACAATCAGGATTAAAAGAAACGGCTGCCACCACAAGACTGGATCAGGATTAAAACATGGTTTTTCTGGGGTACATAATACTTGCAAACCAGTATATCCCCAAATACATGGCAATGTCTGACCTCCCCCAGCCCCTGGAAGGAAAACTGTGAGACACATATTCTCTTCTGACTCCCCAGAATTCCCTAGGAGGATTGAGCTCCAGTTGCCCCCAGAGATAGTTTGCCTGATAACACACCCTTCATTGGCTGACCTTCCTTTCCTGTCTCACTTCCCTGTTCCCAAACCAGTGTTTCCTTGGGTCATTCTCCAATTAAACTCCTCATGTTATATCTCCTTCTGGGAGAACTCAAGCTAAGACTAATGCTTAATCATTTTTTAGACTTAATTTAGTGATTTAAGGATGAAAGTTTTTAAATACTTACTTTAAAAGAGAAGGCTGAATCACTTTTGCCTCATCAACAAGTATAACATCTGCTTCCACCAATGACAGATGCTTTTCCCTGACATCTTTCTCAACCCTGGAACATTGTGCTGTGCTTAATAGATATTTTAGGATTCTCTTTGTGGGTCGCTGGCTAACTTTGTATTGGGGCCATTATTCTTGTTCTTTCTTATGCATTCGGACAGGCCCTTTCTTACACAGGGATATCTGTCAGTTCCAATCATTCTCAGAGGGGGATACCTGAGGGTGATTCCTCTGCCAGAGAAGAACAGTTGAAAAGGAATCCTCAAGCAGAAGGAACGATAGCTGCTCTGCTCTAATGCTTGCTCAGCACACAAAGAGGTGGATAAAATAGCCTTGGATGAATGAATGAGTCATCCAAGTGTAAGGAAAGTAGGCAGAGGTGATGCAGTGAGTCAAAAACGTTCACTTCTGAAATGTTGTCCTTCTCTAAATTATAACAGCTCAGAATAAGAAAGACCACTCAAAAGCAGATTAAGAGTCCAGAACATTATTTTTGATGTCTCTGACAGGAACACGTGACTGTGTAAGAACATGATACAAAGCCTAACTAGGAAAAACAAGAGGATTAATTTGGTAGAAAATAAAACAAAATGACAACAACAACAAACATAATAGCTCAGGTTTAATTTGTCTCAAGCAATGTAATGGAACTAAAGCAGGAGACAATTGTGATGCAGGACACAGAACAGGGATCAATAATCTCTAATGGCTAATAGAGGAAGACAATATAGGTCACATACCCACACCTACACCCAGCCCCCAGGAATTTATGGAAGGAAATATAACATCACAATTTCCTTGGTGCCACTTTTCCTGGTTCGTTTGGGTACAGGAACCTAGCAATAATCAGATCCCTCCTCCCTGTGCTACTACTCACTTGAAAGAAGTATTTTGAAGCACAAAACACCTGTGTTAATACCACTGGTAACACAATACAATGGTAGCAATTTCCTCACAACTTGTTATCAGATGCGGGAAACCATAGCCTAGTAGAAACTTTCAACAGCTCATCCATCATTCAACACAAATTCATAGAGTATTTTGTGTCAAGCAGCATGTCAGGAGATGGGAAATGGGATGTAATATAGGAGTGGAATTCTTCCCAAGGTGTGCCTTTGGGTGTGTCAATGAGACAAATTACGAAGCAGAGATATAGGTGTTATCAGAAAACAACTACTGGAGACTATAGAAGGAAAGAAACTGCCAGTGAAAGGATCAAGGAGACTTCCTGGATAAAGTAGTCCCTAAACTGAAAGAGCACAGAAACATGAAGATTCAGAATACCTGGATATCCCAAGGTCAACTGAAATGGAAAGTGCAAGTATTGGCTGGAGAGAGACGAACTAGGCATGGTGGCAGGGGCCAACTCTTGAGGCCCTTATACATCAGACTAAGAAGTTGAGGTTTATTTAGAAGGCAAAGGGGACCCACCAAAAGATTTTCAGTCATGGGGTTGGATAAGGGGAGTATAGTAATCAGATTTACAATTTAGGGAGGCCAGTAAGGAACTAAGTAGAGAGAAGAGTTGCAAAAGGGGTGTCAAGTCAGCAAAACTGGGAAGTGGCAGTAATGATAATTTAACAGTCAACCAAGGAACAGTAATCCAAAATCTGAAGAGGGCCTGAATTAAGACACTGGTAGAAAAGAAAAGGGACACATTCCAGAAATATTTAAGAGACAGAATCACTAGGATGTGGTGACTGATTGAGTGTGAGAGGTCTGTGAGACAGAAATCCAGACTGGGTCCAGGTTTCTAGTTTGTGCTACCCATTGGAATAGTGCCAGGACAGTTAGTTCCTCACGACCCAACATGATGAACTTTTCATATGCCATTGCTATGGTATCTGATACGTGAAATATGAGAAAGAAAAATAATCATTACAAGCTGACTAGAGATTTACAATAGTACATTCTAGACTGTGATCTTAAAATTTTAATATTTTGTCCCACCACTGAGCACAACACTGTGAAGTGGAAGGCCTGTCCACGAAGACTCATCATATCAAGGGACAATACCTCCTGGCTTCCCATGAGCAGTACGGGGGTCTGGGATTCTGCCTCCCTGGAAGTCAGCACCCCTTGCCTTCAGTCAATACTCTAAGAGAGTGTCTAACTGGATGAATATCTCTCTCCCAAAGACCTTCAAAGCACCAGAGGGTCCTGATCATATTACAGGGCAGAGGTTAGCATTTCAGTTGAGATATTTACTGAACTTCTGCCTTTTTAAAAATATTTTTATTGATAACTCTTCACAAGCATTCCATACATGGTGTACAATCAGTGGCTTACAATATCATCACATAGTTGTGTATTCACCGTGATCACCTTTTAGAACATTTGCAGAAAAAGAAAAAACTCATACATACCATACCCTTTACCCCTCTCTCTCATTGACCACTAGTATTTCCATCTATCCAATTTATTTTACCCTTTGTTCCCCCTACTATTCATTTTTTATCCATATTTTTTTTACTCATCTGTCCATGCCCTGGATAAAAGGAGCATCAGACTCAAGGTTTTCACAGTCACAGTCACAGTCACATTGTAAAAGTGATATCAAGAATCAAGGCTGCTGGAACACAGCTCAGCAGTTTCAGGTACTTCCTTCCAGCCACTCCAATACCCCATAAACTAAAAAGGGCTATCTATATAATGCATAAGAATAACCTCCAGGATAACTTCTTGACTCTATTTGAAATTTCTCAGCCACTGAAACTTTGTCTCATTTCTCTCTTCCCCCTTTTGTCAAATGCTCTTGTCTAGAAGCATTACCCTGAGGATGTGATGGGAGTATATGATTGCATTGAGAACGGATAACCAGACACCTCAGTTATATCTTCAGTGGCTTTCCACTACTGCCAAAACAGCATCCAAACTCCTGAGCATGGAAACGTGATCCTCTGAGAACTCACCCCTCACCTCAGTTTGCATGTACAAAACTTATCATTGTCCTACAGAGCATCAAAAACATAACCACTGGGGACATTTTTTTTCTATTGGACAAATCATTTGCATCTCTACCAGCTGTCATTTACTACAGCTCCATTCATTATATGGCAGGGTCTGAGTGAGAGAAAGTGGTTGAGAAGGGGAATATTCCAGGCAGACAGTTTATCTTGGCTCCACCTTTCGTTATGGCATCATGCAGATAAGGCTAAGAGGTGGACCAGATTTGTACTTAACTTGGCAATCTATTCCAGCATTCTTTTTTACACTGGCTATTATAACCTGTCTTTTGGAGAGAGTGCCAAAATGCTGGCTTAGCGAGGTGTGGGATTTAGTTCATCCTCCAGAACAGCTAGTAAATAGCCAGGAACAGTACAGAACAACTGCTGGGGCCATGTCAGTGACTGGACACACAAGGTACCCCAGTCTGGACCAGCTGGACTGGCTGCAAGCACCCCAAGAACCGTGAGTCCCCCAAGCCACGGTGGCTGGTGCCCATCCCCCACAGGCTGCTTCCCAGAGGGGAAAAGAAAGGGACTTTACCAGCAGCAGGGGCTGAGCGCAGCTAACCTTCAATTTGGAATTAATTCACAAGTTCTGGCTACTAAAAACAGGCCCCTAGCTCAGCTGAACCTGTCAAAGCAGAGGTCACTGATTTTTGCCCTGGCGCTGAGGGGGCAGGGCTGATGGAAAAAGAAAAAAGAGAAAAAGAAACAGAGGTATTTTGGATCGGATAGCACGTAATACTTGAAAGGGTGTGGGCCCTGAAGGAAAAGAGGGGCACACAGGATCTGAAGGTACACAAAGCAACATACCAACTTATACTCTTGATTGGCAAACCTGAGGAACAAGGGTCCTGCTCTGAGAAGGATTTTTCTCTTTCTTTTTTTTTTTGTAGCTGTGTCTCTACAAAGGCTGGACTGCCTTTGGATACAGTGGCAGGACTTCTCAGGCTGCAATTGCCCCAGGAATTGGCAGAAACAAGCTTGTTTGGGAGCTTGTCTTGAGCCTGTGCCTTCCCCAGGGAAGGGGTGAGGCCCAACTCCGCTGGATTCCCTCCCTCAAGGAATTCAGATCCCAGGGCTTGGTAATTTGAAGCGATTAAAGCCAGCCTACAACCTCTCTTCTGTCTCCTCCACGCCCCCTCTCATGCAGGGAGAGTCTGCCAAAGTTAAAGGTACTGAATCATCATATGCTGGTGGGACCTGCAGGCAGAAAAGCACCACATACTGTGCAGGATAGGAAAAACACAAAGTCCAGAGACTTCACAGGAAAGTCTTTCAATCTGCTGGGTCTCACCCTCCAGGAAAAGTGACGCAGGTGACTCTTTCCTCCTCACAGGAGGCCAGTTTGGTCTGGGAAAATCCAGCTGAGGTCTATAATACCTAAATAGACCCTCCTAAGGGTGATGGGTGGTGGGTGGTGGGTGGTGGGTGGTGGGTGGGGCAGAGAAGGCACCATACAGGCAGGGCAAGAAACAAGAACTGAAAAATTCTGCTCTGTTAAACAAAACCTAAGCTAATTGGCCAGAATAAGCTGAACTGAAGGACAAAGAACAGATACCAAAGTCATCTAGCAAGAAAATCCTAGGTAAAGAAGTGAAAACAGTCTCCAGAATAAACTAATTAAATTAATTAAATGCCTAGATGCCAGCAAAAAATAATGACTCATACTAGGAAAATTGAAGATATGGCCCAGTCAAAGGAACAAACCAACAATTCTAATGAGATACAGGAGTTGAAACAATTCAGAATGTACGAACAGACATGGAAAACCTCATCAAAAATCAAATCAGTGAATTGAGGAAGGATATAAAGAAGGCAAGGAATGAACAAAAAGAAGAAATCAAAAGGCTGAAAAAACAAATCATAGAATTTATGGGAATGAAAGGCACAGTAGAAGAGATGAAAAAAACAATGGAAACCTACAATATCAGATTCCAAGAGGCAGACGATAGGATTAGTGAACTGGAGGATGGAACATCTGAATTCCGACAAGCAAAAAAATATATAGGGAAAAGAATGGAAAAATATGAGCAGGGACTCAGGGAATTGAATGACAACATGAAGCGCATGAATACACATGTTGTAGTTTTCCCAGAAGGAGAAGAGAAGGGAAAAGGAGGAGAAAAACTAATGGAGAAAATTATCACTGAAAATTTCTCAACTCTTATGAAAGACTTAAAATTACAGATCCAAGAAGTGCAGCGTACCCCAAAGAGAACAGATCCAAACAGACGTACTCCAAGACACTTACTAATCAGAATGTCAGATGTCAAAGAGAGAGAGAATCTTGAAAGCAGCAAGAGAAAAGCAATCCATCACATACAAGGGAAGCCCAATAAGACTATGCTTATATTTCTCAGCAGAAACCATGGAGGCGAGAAGACAGTGGGATAATATATTTAAATTACTAAAAGAGAAAAACTGCAACCAAGAATTCTATATCCAGCAAAATTGTCCTTTAAAAATGAGGGAGAAATGAAAACATTTTCAGACAAAAAAATTACTGAGAGAATTTGTGACCAAGAGACTGGCTCTGCAAGAGATACTAAAGGAAGCACTAGAGGCAGGTACAAAAAGACAGGAGAGAGAGAGGTGTGGAGAAGAGTGTAGAAATGAAGATTATCAGTAAAAGTAAAAAGAAGAAAATTAGATATGACATATAAAATCCAAAAGGCAAAATGGTAGAAGAAAGTACTACCCATACAGTAGTAACACTAAATGTTAATGGATTAAACTCCCCAATTAAAGACATAGACTGGCAGAATGGATTAAAGAACAGGACCCATCTATGTGCTGTCTACAGGAAACACATCTTAGACCCAAGGAGAAACATAGGTTGAAAGTGAAAGGTTGGGAAAAGATATTTCATGCAAATAACAATCAGAAAAGAGCAGGAGTAGCTATACTAATATCCAACAAATTAGACTTCAAATGTATAACCTGTCTTTTAAATTCTTTTTGGAACCAGCTTTACCATCCTGCTGGGTCCCTCATTAATGAGTTAAGTAAATCTTTGACACATGCTCATTCTATAATTTTAGACTCATGTTGACAAGGACAGCTACTTTCCCCACAGTTCACTTTCCTCTGAATGAGGGTTCTCGATTCAAATATACTCACCCATAAGGCATGTTTTAAAAGTATTACTATTTCTATGAGAGGCATTTCATCTTCTGGATCCCAGTCAATCTTCCAGTATCTGCAATTTCTATCACCTTTTGAGGGCCATCTAAGTCAGCCTGGGAGAGGGGCAGGGTCATTGACCCATTCAGCTCAGACTACCAATTATTGTATCACTCTGAAGAAATATTTTAGAATAGGACCTGGACTTCAGTCTTGCCGGAATGCACTCTGATTACCCAGATTTACCAGATGAAGCAAACTAGTGCCATCGGCATGGATTGATAATACTCAGGTTGTTTACTCTGCCCACTGTCAGGATTTCAGGTCTCTGCACAAGACACCTAATAACTCTTTTGAACATCAATTTCCCCACCCGCAAAACCGAGCAAACACAATTTTTCTCTACAGCTTTGCTTACAGGGTCAATTACACCAATCTAAGAATGTTATTGATGCCAGGCATAATTAGATACTACTTCTTAAGCAATTGGTTTAAAGAGGGTTTGGGGCGGGGGGGGGGGGGTTGGTTTTCCGTAAACTGGAAGATGTGACAGCCATAGGCCCTTGCAATTCTTAAAAATCCGTGTATCTTCTTCAAAGTGACTATTCAATAAATTATTTGGCAGAACTTAAAGACATCCACCAAAGCGTTATGGACATGAAAAAGTGGTTTTAAGACATTTCAGAGACGATGCTGATCTTCAAGTGTCCTTACACGGTGTGGCCGGGTTTTGTCTGTTTGTTAGTTTGCTTTTTGGTTTGCTTTTGGAATGAATAACTTTCATTACCTGACACCCTCTCCCGTCCCTCCCCACCCCCCTTCCTCAGTCTCCGGTGGCCCTCGCTGGGAGGTGACCTTCCTGGCCAATCCGCCTAGGCGCAGGCCAGCGTTCTCAGGCTAGGGGGCGTCCTTTCCACAGCCTCGCTCCACCGAAGGGCCAGAGGGGCCGGCCGGCTTCAAGCCGAGCTGCGTCCAAGGCCAGGCGGCGGCGCGTCCGCATTCCCCAAACCCCTCAGGGTCCCGGCTTGCGCGCCCCGGTGAGCACCCGCGCCCCGGCCCCGCCCCCACGGCCCTGCCTCTCCCCAGGCCGGCCCGTGTACCCTCGAGCCGGGCAGGCCCGGGCTCCCTCTGCCCTGTCCCTCCATGGCTGCGCTCACGGCCATCCTGGCGCGGGGCTCCTGGCGGAGGCCCGGCAGGAGGTAAGTATAAGGTCCGGCCGCGGTCCTTGGGGAGCGGCCCAGCCGGGGGTCTCCGAGCGCCCCGAGCGCCCGAACTGCACCCTCGTTGCTGTTTCGGTAGCCACGGCTTATTTATTTAATTTTTATGGGTTCCCACGGAGGAAGTTATGTAAGGATCCTTTTCCATCGCGCGCTCCCTTCCTCGCCTTCCGGGAAGCGTCGGAGGCGCGGTCGAGGGGCCTGGGGACGCGTCCTTCTCCGCGATGCGTTCCCGAGGCTGCAGCCGCCGCCTGCCTTCGGCCGCGCGGGTCCTTCCTAGGAGCCTCGGCTTGCAGACCGCCATCCCCTGCGCCCTAAAATTGCAGGACGCAGTTTGCCAAGATGAGATATTTGTTAAGAGCCGCGGAAATGCGAGACAGACGTCATCCTCAGTTTGGATTAAATTATTAGCCTTTGGAAAATGCTTGTGTTATAAGTGGCAGGAAGGCAGTCACCATTATGTAAAAACCAAAGAAACCATGCACAGGAAACATCAAAACACTGGTACACGGTGGGGGTCTTTAGGTTATGGCATTGTGAGCGAATTTCCCTACTTTTTTTTGTTTTCCCAAATGGTTATGTGTTTATAACTTTAAAAACCCACACTTCCATTTTACTGTAAATGAAACCGCATTTTGTGTGAACTTGCACATGTAGGCCTTCTGTGGATATTTGAAGTTTTACTTTTGTTTTCTACTTGCCAGGTGCCAAATTCATGTAGGATGCAGTTTGTCCCTTTTCCAAAAAAATTAATAGAAAACTTATTGTACCCTGATTTTATTGAATTGCACAGTACTCTGGTTTGAACCTGGAGAATTCATTGTACCTTGTGGAAGTTACATAATTGCAGATGAAAGGTCACTTTGATAGATTTGGGCTTTATTTGTAATTTACGTGCAATTTTAATTCTTTTGGATGCCATTAACTTTGTTATTCAGAGTCCTCATTGTGAACATCCGTTTTTTTTCTCGTGGCCTCAGTACTTCTGCCTTAAAGTTTTCCCCTCCCCTCCTCTTTGCTTATTGGGGGTGCTTGAAATCTTTCCTGCCTCCAGACCTTGCTTGCTGTTTGTGATCTGCTCCCACCTGGGAAAGCCAGTAACCAGCTGGGTTAATCCATGTTCGGGGGGTGAAAAAAAAGATGGGATCTCCCAGAGAAGGAAGCGGCTCCTTCTGGAGTGTCACATGCACCTCATTTGCCCTATGAACTTTTTTTGTGCTTCACCCCTTTTCTCCGCCTTCCCACCTGTTCGTTGGGAAGCACAAGGAAAGAGTGTATTGGATTAATAATTTATCACTTGTTAATCAGCGAGAATAAAAGGGCTGGGTTTGGACTCTGGGACCTGGGCTGAATTCTTTCTGTGCATTTTGCTCCTTTGGTCTCATACCCAAGTCACCTTGCGGGCTCTTTACTTCCTGCCTGGAGTAGAATTGAAACCGCCCTTTGGGTTCTGACCAAGGTACTTGGTTTGAATTGCTTACAAATACCCAGTTGAGCAATACGGGTTGTAATTTCTTTTCCCTTTATTTAAAAAACGACTTCTGTATAGATTTCTTTTCCAAGAATTGATTTGGAAACCACTAACCTTTTGCAGCTAGCTGACTGGGGCAAGGAGAGAGAAAACAGAGCATTTAGGTGTAAGGGTTGGGAGCCATTAGTCGTCAGCCTGAAGAAGTTTGATGTCTGCCTCTTTATAGTCCTTTGCAGGTCCTTAGTTTCCCAGGACGTCAGCTGCACATAAGCAAAACTGCGATGAGAGCCACTCAGCAGGACTTTGAAAATGCAATTAATCAGGTGAAACTCTTGAAGAAGGATCCAGGAAATGAGTTGAAACTGAAACTCTACGCACTGTACAAGCAGGTAAATGCCCAAGGTCTGACATTTGGAGACATTTTGCACAGGTGACCCCTCAAATAGAAAAGCTGTATATTTTACTAAAATTCAGCTTTCAAATCTTGGGTTTGTGTTGCTGCCTTTCCTCTAAAGAGAATATATAAAGAGTTTCTCTGTGCAGTTTTAGACATTAAAATACTATTCAGGCAAAAAAAAGTAACCCCTCTGGATCATTCCAGAAGAAAAGAGATGTGAAAGGTACAACAATCAAATATGTAGACTTTATTTGGATACTGAATAGAATAATCAACTGAAAATGACAATTGGGAAATATTGAATATGGGCTGGGTATGAATTATACTAGGAATTATCATTAATGGTATCACGGCTACATAAAAAATGTTGAATTTTTTTAAGAAATGTGTTCTGAGTCTGTAGGTATAAAATAGAATGGCGTTAGGGATTAGCCACACACACACAAAATAGGATAGGTGAAGCAAGTATGGCAAAATGGATTCTAATTGTAGAATCTGGTTGTTGGGTACTAGGGCTTCATTATAATCTCCTTATGTGTATGTTTGAAAATTTTTATAACGAAATTTAAAAAGGAAAGTCTATAGGTTGTAATGTTCAAAGACTACCTGATGCAGGGACCTCCCTTTGGAACTCTGTCCCTTGGGCACCCACATACTTTTCTGTTCCTGTGACGGTGCCAAGACTCTCCTTCTGCACGGGTGACTTTTTAAAAATATTTTTATTGATAAATCTTAACGCTCAAACATTCCATACATGGTATACAATCAGTGGCTCACAATATCATCACTTAGTTGTGCATTCCTCACCATTATCATTTTTTAAAAACATTTGCATCACTCCAGAAAAAGAAATAAACAGAAGGAAGAAAAAATTCATACATACCCTACTCCTTACCTCATTGACCACTAGTATTTCCATCTACCCAATTTATTTTCCCCTTTGTCCCCCCTATTATTTATTTAATTTTTATCCATATTTTTTTTTTTACTCATCCATCCATACCCTGGATAAAAGGAGCAAGAGATATAATGTTTTCATAATCCCATAGTCACATTGTAAAAGCTATATAGTTATACAGTTGTCTTCAAGAATCAAGGCTACTAGAACACAACTCAGCAGTTTCAGGTGCTTTGTTACAGCCACTCTACTACACCATAAAGTTAAAAGGAATCGCTATATAATGCATAAGAATAACCTTCAGGATAACCTCTCAACTCTGTTTGAAATCTCTCAGCCATTGAAACTCTATCTTATTTCTCTCTTCCCCCTTTTAGTCAAGAAGGCTTTCTCAATCCCTTGATGCCAGGTCCTGGCTCATTTGGGATTTCTGTCCCACATTGCCAGGGAGATTTATACCCCTGGGAGTCATGTTCCACATAGTGGGGAGATCAGTAAGCCCAGTTACTAGATTTTTTTTTTAACTTTTTTTATTGTATAGTATAACATATATAAAAAGCAAAGAAATAAAAAATCAATAGTTTTTAAAGCACTCTTCAAAAAGTGGTTACAGGACAGATCCCAGAGTTTGTCATGGGCTACCATATGATCCTCTCATATTTTCCTTCTAGCTGCTCAAGAATATAGGAGGCTAGAGGGCTTAAATACTTTTTTATCATCACAATTGACTTTTTTTCCTTTTTTTTGGTGAACAATAACATATATACAAAAAAGCCATAAATTTCAAAGCACAGCACCACAATTAGTTGTAGAACATATTTCAGACTTTGGCATGGGTTACAATTTCACAATTTTAGGTTTTTACTTCTAGCTGCTCTAAAATACTAGAGACCAAAAGAGATATCAATGTAATGATTCAGCATTCATATTCATTTGTTAAGTCCTGTTGTCCATGTATAATTCCACCATCACCTTTGATCTTTCCATACCTCACATTGGGGTTGTTTGGGCTATGGCAGTTCTAATTTTTTTTTTATTGGAAGGGTCTGTCACTAATATGGGGTAGGGAGAAGGAATTATCTAATGTTCTGAACAGGCTGGGCTAGGTTTCAGGACTTATCTGGGGACCCATCTGGAGGTTGTAGGTTTCTGGAAAGTTACTCTAGTGCCTGGAACCCTTGTGGAATCTTATATATTGCCCTAGGTGTTCTTTAGGATTGGCTGGAATGGTCGTGATTGGGGGTTGGCAGGTTATGATAGGTAGCAAGGTCTACCTGAAGCTTGTGTGAGAGCAACCTCCAGAGTAGCCTCTCGACTGTATTTGAACTCTCTGCCATTGATACTTCATTAATTACACTTCTTTTCCCCCATTTGGACAGGATGTAATTGTTGATCCTATGGTGCCAGGTCTGGATTCACCCCTGGGAGTCATCTCCCACGTCACCAGGGAGACTTTCACCCCTGGATATCATGTCCAATGTAGGGGGAAGGGGAATGATTTCACTTGCAGAGTTGGGCTTAGAGAGACTGAGGTCACATCTGAGCAACAACAGAGGTCCTCCAGAAGTAACTCTTAGGCTTGCCAATAAGTAGTCTAAGCTTCTATGCTACCTACATAAGCTTCACAAGGGTAAGCCTCATGATTGAGAGCATGGCCTATTGATTTGGGTGTCCCTAAAGTTTGACACAGTATCAGGGATTCCCTGATGGTAATGTTTAACAGCTCCATAGTCTTTCTCCCTTCCCTCAGGGGATTTTGCCAATACTTTTTGATTATCTGGTTAATATACTCTAGGATGTTTCCAGGCATTACAATAATCTATACAGGATTAAAAGACTTCTTTCTCATTCTGTGCTCTCTGTGTATCAGTTATTCAAATGAGCTATACAGATAGGTTGAGTTAGATTAGGCACTACAGAAAATTTCAGTTCCAGATCAAATAAAACTTTCTTCCATTGGTCTCAAAGAGTATGTGTGGTTCTAAAATATATACACTGTCTTCCTTACCCCTATGTTCTGAATTACTTTAACCCCAACCTGTTTGGCTTCGTTATCTCTAAATATCAGTTTTATGTATAAAACAGCCTCTTAAAATCCAGAAATAATAATCACCACTCCAGACTTAATGTGACTACTCTAAAAGCTTACAATCTGATAAGCATTTTCTAAAGGTGACCATACCATTGTTGTTTTTTTTTGTTTCTGGCTTATTTTTTCTCACCAAATGCCTCACATGTTCATTCACATTGTTATATGCCTCATGACATTGTTCCTTTTTATAGCAGCACAGCCTTCGTTCATAAGTATACATCATCGTTCACCGATCTACTTCTCTATCAGTGCATCATTCAGCCACCTGCATTCATCAGACATCGTGTATAGGGCCCAAAGTCCACAGTCCATCAGCGTTCTCAATTTTAGATAATATCATTGTTCCCAAGAGATGGAAAACCAGTAAACACACCCTCAACAAATAGAAGATCTAAACCTCCTCTTAACTCTTGTCCCTCTCCCATTGTTTACCTCTGCTGTTGCTGTGGTATTGCTGATGGTTTCCTTTTGAACATAGCCCATAGCGTACAATAGCAGTTTCCCCCCATGTCCTGGACTTAAACACTCTTTATACAAGAATCATATCTTTGAATTCTTACAAAAAGTAATTCATATTTCTAGTGTGAGTCAATGGGACACGTAGCTCTATAAAACCCCTTTCAATCTTGTTCATCTTCAATATGGTAATATTTCTAGACCCACTACAGAATCACCTTCACTCCTATCTATTCCCTTACATTGGAGTGCAACCTCATTAGCTAACGGTTCACCCATCTCTAGCTTCTATGTATCTCTAAGTCCCCTATATTCTGCATTATAAGTCTCTGATTATACCTTTATGCTGGTCATAAAAGTGAAATCATACAGTATCTGTCCTTTTGTGTCTGGCTAATTTCACTCAGCATTATGTCCTGAGGGCTCATCCATCTTGTCATGTGCTTCAGGATGTCATTTTGTCTTACTGCTGCATAATATTCCATCGTACGTATATAGCACATTTTGTTAATCCACTCATCTGTTGATGGGCATTTGGTTTGTTTCCATCTTTTGGCGATTGTGAATAATGCTGCTATGAATATCAGTGTGCAAATGTCTGTTTGTGTCGTTGCTTTCAGCTCTTCTGTGTATACCAAGTAGTGCTTTTGTTGGGTCATAGGGCAGCTCGATATTTAGTTTCCTAAGGAACTGCCAAACAGTCTTCCATAGTGGCTGCACCATTATACATTCCCACCAGCAGTACATGTTTCCCAAATTCTCCATGTCCTCTCCAACATTTATAGTTTCCTGATTGTTTAATAGCAGCCATTCTTATAGATGTGAGGTGGTATCTCATTGTAGTCTTGATCTGCAGTTCCCTTATAGCCAGTGAAAATGAACATCACTTCATGTGCTTTTGAGCCATCTGTGTTTGCTCTTAAGAAGAATGCCTATTCATATCTTTAGCCCATTTTATAATTGGATTGTTTGCTCTTTTGTTGTTGAGTTATATGATTTCTTTGCATATACTGGAAATCAAACCTTTGTCTGATATGTGATTTCCAAATATTTTCTCCCATTGAGTAGGCTGCCTCTTCACCTTTTTGCAAAGTCTTTTGAAGTACAGAAGCATTTGATTTTGAGGAGTTCCCATTTATCTATTTTTTTGTTGTTGCTTGTGCTTTGGGTGTAAAGTTTAGGAAGCTACCTCCTATTACTAGGTCTTGAGGATGTTTCCCTACATTTTCTTCTAGAAGCTTTATGGTGCTAGTTCTTATATTTAGGTGTTTGATCCACTTTGAGTTAATTTTTGTGTAGGGTTTAAGATAGGAGTCCTCTTTCGTTCTCTTGGCTATTGATATCCAGTTCTTCCATGCCCAGTTATTGAAAAGACTATTTTATCCCAGTTCAGAGGATTTGGGGGCCTTGTCAAAAATCAGTTGACCATAGATTTGTGGTCTATTTCTGCACTTTCAATTCGATTCCATTGGTCAGTGCTTCTGTCTTTATGCCAGTACCATGCTGTTTTGACCAGTGTGGCTTTGTAATAGGTTTTAAAGTCAGGGAGTGTTAATCTTCGCACTTCGTTCTTCTTTCTTAGGATGCTTTTAGCTATTCAAGGTCTCTTTCCCTTCCAGATGAATTTGGTAGTTAGCTTTTCCAAATCTTCAAAGTAGGTTGTTGGAATTTTGATTGGTACTGTGTTGAATCTGTAGATCAATTTGGGTAGAATTGACATCTTAACTGTATTTAGTTAACTATATTCCCATGAGCAGGGAATGTCTTTCCACCTATTTAGATATCCTTTGATTTTTAGCAATATTATGTAGCTTTCTGTGTACAAGTCCTCTATATCCCTTGTTAAGTTCATTCCTAAGTATTTTATTCTTTTAGTTGCTATTTTGAATGGAAATTTTTTCCTTAACTGACTCCTCAGCTAGCTCATTGCTTGTGTATAGAAATATGTTACTGATTTTTGCACATTAATTTTATATCCCGCCACCTTGCTGAATTTATTAGCTCAAGTAACTTTGCTGTAGATTTCTGAGGATCTTCCAAGTATAGTATCATATCATCTGCAAATAATGAGAGTTTTACTTCTTCCTTTTCAATTTGGATGCATTTTATTTCTTCTCCTGCCTGGTTGCTCCAGCTAGAACTTCTAGCACAATGTTGAAGAATAGTGGTGACTGTGGGTATCAGTTATTCTTTCTTCTGTCTCTTCAAATCTGGTGTTGTGTGCCTCTAGTATGTTTTTTATTTGGTCAACAGAGTCTTTAATCTCTGTGATTTCTGCTATTTTTCTATTTATTCTTTCAAATTCATCTTTGTGCTCTTCTACTGTCTTCTTGATCTCCTTTATGTCATTTGCTGTCCCACTTATTTTATTAAGTAGAGTTGTATGCACATCTTTGATTAGTTGTTCCAGCGTCTGTGTCTCCTCTGGTGTTTTAATTTGGTCATTAGGCTGGACTTGATCTGTCTGTATTGTAATATGCTTAGTGATCTTCTGCTGTCTTTGTCACATGTAGGTGTCTTGATTGGTTTACTTTGGGAGTTGGTTTCTTTCAGTAGTCTAAGGCCTTGTGTTTGTGGGATGGTTGTAGAGCAGGCAGCAGGGCACGGGGTGGAGCGCTCAGTGCTGTGATTTGTTTCAGGGCAGCTATGGGTGTAGGTTGGGGTGTCACGCTGCTGCTTGTGAACGTGGGAGCCCAGCGGCCAGGGAGGATGTAGCTGTGCAGGTGCACTGGTCTGGAGGTGTGTAACCCTGGTGTGTGCATGTGTAGAGCTGTGGCAGCAGGTTGGCATTACGCCTTCATGGATTGGGGGGCAGATGTGACCCGGCTGCACAAGTCAGCACTTTCACAGAGCTGGAAAGTGTGGCTGAGGGCCGTGCACATGTGTGGTTCTAGGACTGCTGTAAAGTGCCGTTCCCAGAGCTGAATGATGTGAGTGATTGTGGGCCCGGTGCACATGTGTGGGCCTGGGAATGCCGTAAACTGATGCGCTGAGCTCAGGGAGGGCGGGGTGAGACTGTGTGACACTATGGGTGAGGGGAAGGGGCGGGTAGCTTGAGTATGGAGGTTAGTGCCTGCAGGCTTTATGCGCTGGCAACAGCCTGCAGGGAACAGGGAGGGGGAGATAGTGCTCCGGAGGGGTGCAGGAGACTTTGGGTTGGGTTGCACTTGGGGTGGGGGTGTGGGACAGGTATGTGCACTGGGGGCTGGTGGCATGGGGGCGCCTGGAGCCCGGGAATGGGAGAGGGTGATTGGGATAAGGTGCGTGGGGTGTGGGGTGAGTCACCAGTCACCTGGGTGCGCTGGTGAGGGTAGTGTGCCCAAGGGACACGGCCTGGCTTACTTCCTAGTCCTGCTCTGCAGTCCGTGCACTCCCGCAGGCTCTGCCCCTCCATGCCAGGCTCCAGCTCTCTGCCTCTCAGTTCCTCGGCCTCTGCAACCAGGGCTGCTGCATGTGGTGCAGAAGGCTCTCCCAGGTCAGCCGCACTCCTAAATTGCGGCCTCAGTCTCACTCCTGTCCCTTCTCTAACTTTTCCATGGAGCAGGGCTAATATTGAGCTACTCCAGTCGGCCTTCTTCCTGGAAGTCTCTCCTTGTCTTTTTATCTCTCTCCTTTCTTTGTTTTTCAAACCTTTGTTTCTCTTTTAGCCAATTATATTTTAAAATTAAAACTTCGAAATAATGGTCATTAAAGGCTGTTTTAAATTGTCATTTCTGAAAAGCAACTGAGTGCACTCTTATTTTCATATTAAAACACATATTCCACAACTAATTGTGGTGCTGTACTTGGAAATTTATAGCTTTTTTGTATATATGTTATTGTTCACAAAAAAAAAAAGAAGGAAAAAAAGTCGATTATGATGATAAAAAAGTATTTAAGCTCTCTAGCCTCCTATATTCTGGAGCAGCTAGAAGAGAAAATCTGAGAGGATTGTATGGTAACCCATGGCAAACTCTGGGATCTGTCCTGTAACCACTTTTTGAAGAGTGCTTTGAAAATTATTCCTTTTTTATTTCTTTGCTTAAGTTTAAAAAGAACAAAAACAAAGAACACCTATTCCACCGACCTTGACCCAAGTAGAATGTAGTTGCTTTTTACTTGCAGTTGAGTGTCCTCTCAGCCGCTGGCCCTGCCCCTAGCTACCACTTTTGTTGCAAAACTACCAGAAATCCACCCCTGAATTCGTACTGTTAGCACATTACTCGGCCCTGAAAATGTACTGTGGGATTCCAAACGTTTGTCAGTTAGTTTCTTTAGAAGGTTGTTTGGGTGAGTATTTTGAGTGTGTATAAAAAATGGGACCATCAGAATAAAACTAAGTAACTATTAGAATTGTTTAAAAAGTAGCTCCCTCAAACCCTCTTCTCGCAATATTTTCAGATACAGGCAATTAGGACTTACCTTAGAGACTGAGAGTTGTTAGGATATTTTGTTTTTCCAGTCCCTTTTCCCTTGTTCGTCTACTTTTAGCAACAACATCAAAGAGAGGCAGGGCAGAGAGGGAAAGTTCAAATAAATTCCCGTGCCCTGGGGGAGGTGAACAACAGATTTTCATGCTAGCTATGGATTTTGATGGGTCTTAAATATTTGGGGCTCCAATATGCATGGACATTTGAGCATGAACAATCCTTGTTCTTTTCACAGGCCACCGAAGGACCTTGTCATGTGCCAAAGCCAGGTGTCTTTGACTTGACCAATAAAGCAAAATGGGAAGCATGGAATGCCCTTGGTAGCCTGCCCAAGGTGAATTGACATCTATTCTGCTTTTACTTCGCATGTTGAACTTCTCCTGAGAGAACCTTCAAACTCTTGTTGTACCGTATTGAATCAGAGCCTCTGAACTTTTTTCTCTGCCAAGTGCTATTTATTAGTCTAGGAAGTTTCTCACAGTGCATATTTGGTGGCTGTGGCCTGATGCCCTTTGCTAATCCCCTCTTCAGGAAATGGCCAGGCAGAACTACGTGGATATAGTGTCCAGTTTGGAGTCACCATCTGAATCCTCTGGCCATGAGAAACCTGCAGACAGCAAAAGGCCTGGGTATGAAACCCTGCTGGTGACCTCAGAGGATGGCATCACAAAGATCATGCTAAACCGTCCCACCAAAAAAAACGCCATCAACACCCAGGTAACAGTGGCTGGGGATTGCTGTGCTTTGATTTCCTCCTCTGTCTGCAGGCTGTCTGCCTTATTCCTGATTTGTGAGCTCTCTTCTTTGCATATTCAGGAAGATTAGTAACTGTGGCCACGTCTTCATGAGCGTTCAGGGTTTAGGATTAAGAAGCCTCGAGTGGATTCTATGTCTTAGAAGACCCTGCGACTTCCCTAATAATAGAAGCACAAATAAATTAAATCATTATAGAATAAACATTCAGATATAAGGGCATTTACACAATGATTGTTTTGCAAACCCACAACTTCTCTTATAAAAATAAGTAGAGAATATGCATGGAGGCACCCTAAAGTTGTAGAATTTATTATAGAACACTCCCAGAAGTACCTAAATGCCACTTAAACTTCAAAGTGCATCTTATTCAAATTGCATGGAGCTTTTTCTCTTTTCGTACAAGTTGAGAGAGCAAGGAGGACAGACCTCACTGTAAATATATTGAAACCCAGCTCATTTTAAACGGCTTCACAAGGACAGCTTTAGTCTTTAAATTTTTCGTTAAACTAGAATGATAACAATAACCTCTCCCCCCAGCCTCTTCCCCTTGAAAAAATTATAGGGAATTAATTGAATGCTTGGTGCTGAACTGGAGTAAAATTAAAAAGGGCTATACCCTTTCCTCTGGTCTATAATCTGTATTGTAGTAGAAACAGCATACTGATTTAAAATAGACCTAGGTGAGATTTCCATGAAGTTGGGGATGTGCCATTCAATTGATAAAGTGTTTGACTCTCAAAACCTCCATTCCATTTTCCCCTGAAGCGTTTCTTTATAACCATGGGGATGATGGTAATAGTGGGGGCTCTTCATGGAGCACTTGTCAATCATTCTTTGCATCAGCATTCGTTGAATTCTCACAAGGAGCTTACTTTTATCATTATTAAACAAGAAAAACTAAAGAGGTTAAGTGGTAACCCTCTCAAGTTCATGTAACTAATAAGCAGGAAAACCTCTATCAAAACCCTGATATATCTAGCTCCTAATCCTGGCTTATGCCAGTCACCCTGTCATGCTAAATCATCATAAGTCAATGAACAATGGAAGTATTTCCTCCCTGCATGGCCATGATTTTACTTTTATTCATATATCAAATAAAGTCCATATGTTTATTATTTCAGTGTCCGTGTATCTGTAAATATCAGCTCTTTTCATTGTTCTCTCCCCCATTGAAATCTCATATAAAAAAGAAATCATACCTGTTTTACATGATTAAAACGTGTAACAAGGATAGGTCCGAGCTATTCAGAAATGTTGCTGATTTAGAATGTTTAGTCCATTGCAATGTCTTGGAATTCCAGCATTTTAGCATTGGTTAACATTTCCCAAGCCACCTGGAACACTCTTCCTGAGGTCACAACTTAAACATGCCTTCATGGAGATTCCCCTCTGACCATGTCCCATCCCTCTGGCCCTAAACAAGTCTCACTGCCTTCTCTGAGCTTCCTCTTGACTCTTTACTTTTCTTTCCAGCAATATAATCCTCTGTTAAGTTCTAAAGCTCAAGGACTGTGTCATTTTTGTTCATGTTTTTGGGTAAGGTGGTTCTATCCCCCTAGCATCTACTATAGCACCTGCTATATAATATGTCCCCAAGTAATTGTAAAATGAATGAAAATCCTTTCGGATATCTTTTTGGTTGTTTAAATACCACCAACATAAAATTTTAGCACTTTGCAGTGAGCAGACTTACTAATTGGAATTTAGTAAGACTTACTAACTGGAATGAATTGGGTGATGGCTCTCATTTTCAGAGTGCGTTTCTTTTCCTTCCCTTTCTGTTACGTAGATGTATCATGAAATTATGCTTGCACTTGAGGCCGCAGGCAAGGATGACTCTGTTTTTACCGTTGTCACAGGTGAGACATTTTCTCAGAGTTTTTGAATATATTTCTGTTTTGGGGGTTTCTCACAAGATATGAAATGGGATTAAATAAGATATTAGATCATTTCCACTACTGAGCTAATCTAATTCATAAATATGCAAAATATAATAGAAAATATTGTTCTAGTTTGCTAGCTGCCGGAATGGAACACACCAGAGAGGCATTGGCTTTTAATAAAAGGGGATTTATTTTGTTAGTTCTTCAGAGGAAAGGCAGATAACTTTCAACTGAGGTTCTTTCTTACATGGGAAGGCACAGAGTATTCTCTGCTGGCCTTCTCTCCAGGCCTCTGGGTTCCAACAACTTTCCCCAGGGTGCTTTCTTTGTTCATCTCCAAGGGCCTGGGCTGAGCTGCAAGTGCTGAGATGGGGTATGCTGAGCTGCTTGGGCTGTGCTGTGTTGAGCTCTCTCATTTAAGCACCAGCCAATTAAATCAAACATCATTCATTGCAGCAGGCATGCCTCCTAGTTGACTGCAGATGTAATCAGGAGCAGATGAGGTTCACATGCCACTGGCTCATGTCCACAGCAATAGAACTAGGCATCTTCGCCTGGCCAAGTTGACAACTGAATCTAACTACCACATGTATATAAATATCTTTATAGTATATAAAGCAGATATACATTTGAGACCTGGACTTGGCACTCTGGGGAGCCCCAGGCTGGACTCTATGTGGGAGCCCCAGGATAGATGCTCTGTGGAGTTCTGGACACTTTGCCTTAGACGTCACAAGATAACCTAATACATCTCTCTGGGCCCTTTCCAATATTCTCAGTCACGGTGAGGAGCTCCACATCCATCCTTTTATGCAGACCCAAATCCTAACATTCATTTTTGACACTTGTCTCTCCTTCATCTCCCACATCCAGTCTAATCCCAGATACCTTCATCATTATCTCCAGAATCAGTCTTTTCTTTGTCTCTCTGCACTATTGCAAGCCCCCACAGACTTATGTCTGAACTGAAGTAGGCTCCTATCTGGTCTGTCCACATCCTCTTTGCCATCTCTCCCCCATGCCCATTCAGTCTCCTCACTACATCCAGTATGTGTTCCCAAATAACCTTATTCATTTCCCATTTAAAACTTATATAAATTATATGTTTTATTTAAAAAAAAAACTTTCAGTGGTTTTCCACTGCTTTTTTCTTTTTTTTAGTTTTTGTCTAATTAAAAAAAAATTTTTTTTAGAGAAGTTGTGGGTTTACAGAGCAATCATGAATGAAATGCAGGATTCCCATATACAACCCCACAACCAACACTTGCATTGGTGTGGGAAATTTGTTCTAATTGATAACAATTTTTTTGTAATTCTATTTTTAACAGTAATTACATTTATTATAATTGATGAAAGCTTATCAAAGAAGTACTATAACTACTGTCCATAGTTTATGTAGAGGTACTTTTCCCCATAGTCCCAACATTATTATTATTATTGTAATTTTTGTGTGTGTTTTTAGTTTATTACTCATATACCCAAACACTGGATAAAGGGAGTGTCAGTCACAAGATTTTTACAATCACAGTGTCACACAATAAAAGCTAGGTAGTTATACAATCATGATGAAAGAAAAGGCTGCTGGATTATAATTCAGCACTTCCAGGCATTTCCTTCTGCCTATTCTGATACACTAGAAACTAAAAAAAAAAAATCTATGTAATGAGTTAGTTGTCATAATCATTTGTTAAATCTTAATTTCTCATTTACAGCTTCTTACTCTCACGATCATTCTCTCAATCTCCTGTGATATCTGGGCAATGACCGTTGTTTAGCTTCCATATATTGTGAATTTTCCAACCTTCTGCCTTTATTGATCTCCAGCTTTATCCCTTTAAAATCCAAGAATGTGTTTTGTATAATTTCAGTCTTTTTCAATTTATTGAGACCTTCTTAGTGATCCAACAGTTGGTCTATCTTGGAGAATGAATCATGAGTACTTGAAAAAATATATATCCTACTGTTGTAGGGTGTAAGTTTGTAAATGTCTGTTAAATCTAGTTCATTTGTCATATTATTCAAGTTCTCTGTTCCCTCATTGATTCTCTATCTAGTTGCTCTATACATTTATGAAAGTGATGTATTGAAGTCTCCAACTATTATAGTAGAGGAGTCTACTTCTCCCTTCAGTGTTGTGTTTCCCTGTTGTATTTTGAGGCACTCTGGCTCCATGCATTAAAATTTATGATTGTTCATTTTTCTTGATGAATTGTCTCTTTTATTAATACATAGTGTCCTAATTTATCTCTTTTAGTTGTTTTACATTGAAGCTATTAGTATAGCTACTCCTGCTCTTATCTGGTTGTTTGCATGAAATATCTTTTTCCAACCTTTCACTTTCAACCTATTTTTGTCCTTTGGTCTAAAATGAGTCTCTTGTAGACAGAATAAAGATAGATACTGTTTTTTTTAAAATAATGTGTTCTGCCAGTCTATTTCTTTTGATTGGGGAGTTTAATCCATTAACATTTAATGTTATTTCCATAAAGACAGTACTTTCTTCCACCATTTTGTCCTTTGGTTTTATATGTCATATCTTATTTTTTTTCCTCTCTCTCTCTTTTTACCCTTTTACTTACTGTTAATCTTAGTTATGTTAATCTTCACCTCTACACTCTTCTCCAAACCTTTTCTCTTCTGTCTTTTCTGACCTGCCTGTAGAAGATACTCATTTCTTATAAAGCAGGTCTCTTATTCATGAACTCTCAATGTCTGTTTATCTGTAAATATTTTAAACTCTCCTTCATTTTTTTTTAACTTTTTTTTCTGTATAATATAACATATATACAAAGCAAAGAAAGAAAAAAGCAATAGTTTTCAAAGCACTCTTCAACACGTAGTTACAGGTCAGATCCTAGAGTTTGTCATGGGCTACAATATGATCCATTCAGATTTTTCCTTCTAGCTGCTCCAGAATATAGGAGGCTAGAAGGAATAAATATTTTTTATCATCACAATCAGCTTTTTTTTTTCTTTTTTGTGAAAAATAACATATATACAAAAAGCAGTGCATTTCAAAGCATGGCACAACCATTAGTTGTAGAACAGATTTCAGAGTTTGCTATGGATTATCATTCCACGATTTTAGGTTTTTACATCTACCTGCTCTAAGATACTGGAGACTAGAAGATCAATTTAATGATTCAGCAGTCATATTCATTTGTTAAATCCTACCTTCTCTGTATAACTCCACCATCACCTTTGATCTTTCTTATCCCATTCTGTAGGAGTATTTGGGCTATGGCTATTCTAACTTTTTCATGTTAGAAAGGGCTGTCAATAATATGGGAAATGGAATCAGCTGATGTTCTGGAGAGGCTGGATCCTCTAGGTTTCAGGACTTATCCAATCCAGGGCCCCATCTGGAGATTGTAGGTTTCTGGAAAGTTACCCTAGTGCATGGAACCACTGTAGAATCTTATATATTTCCCTAGGTGTTCTTTAGGAGTGGCTGGAATGGTTTTGGTTGGGGTTTGGCAAGTTATGATAGGTAGCAATGTCTAACTGAAGCCTCTATAAGAGCAATCTCCAGAGTAGTCTTTTGACTCTATTTAAATCTCCTTTATTTTTTTTTTTGGGGGGGGTGGGGGTGCATGGTCCGGGTATTGAACCTAGGTTTCCTGCATTTTCCTTCATTTTTAAGGGCAATTTTGCTGGATATAGAATTCTTTGGAATTTCCAAATTGGTTGGAAATTTTTATCTTTCAGTATCTTAAATACATCATACTACTGTCTTCTCACCTCCATGCTTTCTGCTGAGAAATCCATAGTCTTATTGAGCTTCCCTTGTATGTGATGAATAGCTTTTCTCCGCTGCTTCCAGAATTCTGTCTTGGTCTTTGGCATTTTACAGTCTGATTTGTAAGTGTCTTGTAGTAGGTCTATGTGAGTCTCTCCTGTTTAGTGTATGCTTTGGTTCTGATACCTGTAATTTTATGTCTTCCATAGAGTTGGGAAATTTTCAGTGAATATTTCCTCATTTATTCTTTCTACCCCTTTTCCTTTCTCTTCTCCTCCTGAGATGCCCATAGCACACATATTTGTGTGCTTCATGTTGTCATTCAGTTCCCTGAGAACCTGCTTCTATTTTTCCAGTCCTTTCCCTATCTGTTCTTTTGTGTGTAGGATTTAGGTTTTCCAATGCTTTTATTAAAAAGGAAGTTTTTCTTATTGGTATCTGCAAAATCCTACATGTTCTCTCCTGCATGTCCTTCAGGTCTCAGTTTGCTCCCCTGGCATTTTCACCTTCAGGAATAGTGGTACTTCTTGCAACCCATCACTAAATCACCTTCCACAGGACCTTTGCATGTGCTGTTCCCTCTGTGGAATGTTCTTCCCACTCCTCTCTTTCTCCTTTGCCCTTGCCTCTCTTTCTCATTTGCCTGTCCTTCAGGTTTCAGTTCAGTTGTCTCTTCCTCATGAGAGTCCCTACCTAAACTCCCCAATTAGACCCCAAATTCCCTGCGACATACTTTTATGTTACCATGTAGCTCCTTGGCAGCATAACCATGGGTGCATTATTGATGTTGATTTGGATCCTATTAGTCCAGCTTACTCATAGTCCCTAAATTAGGGCCAGAAACTTAGCCATTTGGCTGCTAGTGCCTAGCACAGAGCCTGAATTCAATAATGAATGACTGGCATGTTTGTTGTTTACAGGAAATGGTGACTACTATAGTAGTGGGAATGATCTGAGTAACTTCACTGATATTCCCACTGACGGGCTAGAGGAAAAAGCTAAAAGTTCTGCAGTTTTACTGAGGTAAGAGGGACCTTTGTCTGATTGCTTTATTCAGTAAAGTGGTATCTGCTTGAACAAAAGCAAAATACACACTTCTCCGTGTCTGTATAATTAATTGGAAGTATTGAAGAAGCATATTTCTCCAAGCTGCCTCCATCAATAGATGGACAGTCACTTTGACTTTTCTTGTTCTTCCTGCTGCTCTACATGAGATAAGTTTGGAAAGCATAAAAGTAAATGGTAAAAAAGAAAAGAAAGAAAAAAAGTAAATGGTAGCTATAAATGAAATTCTCCTCCTTTGAGGCAGGGGAATTTAGCCAGTTCTTATCCAGCCAGAGGAATGTGTGACTTTCGTCATTCTTGGTCTCAAGAAACACAGAGGATCCAAAAGCTTCTCTGTCCTAATTTGTTTGTCCCTGCCAAGCCTCCAGTGCCCACTGTCCTCTAACGTTGAGCCCTTCCTAGTCTCAGAGTCTGGGCCTGCTTACTGCCCAAATAGGAGACCTGAACCAAGGTAGATGTGTTGTATGCCCTGTGCAAACCTCCCTCAGGTGCCACGCAGGCAGATGTTGTGGATGCCTGCGGTGGTAGACCACAGAGTGGACAAGCCAAGGGAGGCTTCTGCTGGTTGGTATTGTGGAAAGAACTAAGAATAAAAATAACTGAAAATAAGAAGCCCTTCTTTTTCAGACTCATTACTGTCTTTCTTGTACGTCAGTAAACGGTGCTTTAGAAAATTTGAACATGCTTTGATATTTCCATTTCTGCAGGAATTTCGTTGGCCATTTTATAGATTTTCCGAAGCCTCTGATTGCAGTGGTGAATGGTCCAGCTGTGGGAATCTCTGTCACTCTTCTAGGGCTATTTGACGTGGTGTACGCGTCCGACAGGGTAAGCCAGCCCCCAGAACCTAGGAGGTTAGGCAAGTTGTGTAGAAATGAGGTCTTTTGAGCTTTCCCTTACTGTTGCTAGTAGTAAACAGATCCCATATGGGGCATGGTAGAATAGACTACATTTAGATTTTTCTCACTAATTTGACTAATTTTGTTTTCCTTTATTAATTTTGATTTTCCTTAAAAGCAAAGTTGTTATGAACATCGTGTCAATTATTTTTCAATCTCCAGTTTTAATATTCCTGTAAAGTAATCCTTGCAAGCTTGTTTTGGGACACTTGGGGGTGGAAATAGTGTATTTGCAATTTTTGCAAATGGAGTATTTGATACTTTTTCCCAAGTTAAACGAATTCTGGAATATAGGATTTTAGACTGGGAAATGATTATAAGCATTAGCTACTCTAACTCCTTCCTTTGCAGTTAAGAAAACTGAAGTGGGAGGAGTTATATGCCTGAAATACAATTTAGCCTTGTGTTTTTTAAAGGGTTCACCATTGAATTCTATATATAAATTTCTATTCCTACACAGTAGCAATATGTGTCATTGTAAGAAATAAAATTTTGAAAAGTATGGAAAAGTACAAAGAAAAAAAGTTAAAAATTAAAATCATTCAGATAACTAGTGTTAACATTTGGGCTATTTAACTTACTTATTTAACCAACTTTTGATTGCTAGGATACTAAGCTGTTTCCAGTTTTTGACATTATAAGCAAAGATGTGATGAACTTAAGACATTAGAAACTTTATTCTAGAACTTCTGCCTTAGCACTAGCTACCTCTAGGGTTATTAGATTCTTAGAGTGACTTTTGCTTTGTGGTAGTAAAATTTGCTGTTCTACAGCCTGGTGGGAAGCCTTTGGCTTTTACCACTGAAATGCTTTTACCACTGAAATGATTCCTAGTTTATTTCAGAGGTATTTTCCCATTGAGATAGGAAAATATCTTAGAGTCCTAAAACTCTCTTGGATCATCCTTTGTTGGGAATTCTGTTTAATTAGATTAAACATGCTGACAGACCTTATTCTTATTAATAATTTCCCTGTAAAAATAGAAAATGGGATTCTAAGTGCTGGGGTAGCTGCCTAACCTTCGTAGTTGGAGATTTTTGCTTAAAAGAAGAAATCAGTAGTTTTGTTTATATTTTATATTTCAGCTTACCTATTAATTTTTAACCTACTGTTGACAGAGGTAGGGTCAGTTTCTTCAGTACGTGGAGGAAAAAAGTATCATGTTTGAATCTTGTCCTGCTTCTCCCATTGAATTCAAAGCTATCGTCATGTTGCTTCACCCTTTCTGTAACTTCTCTTCTATCTTATGGTGCAAACTGGAATTAAAATGAGATCAGAGAACCTAAAGATGTGTTAGGTGCTAAGAGATTTGGCCCAAAGTAGAATTTACTTGACTTTTAGCAGCTGCTACTAAGAGTGCACCCGACATAATTAAACCAAGAACCAGTTGAAAATCAGGGAAAGATGCTGAAGGGAGGACCTGTGGGATGAAATTCGTTTAACAGGATTTATCATCTTCATGAATAACTACCACATTAAATGGCATGGTTAATATTTAACCCATGTAACAAAAATATTAATTAGAACAATACCTATTAGCTTTTCAGACAGCAGGTGGTACCTCTGTGTGCTAATAAAAAAGTGGGAACCATAAAAATTACAAATATTTAAGTGCTTCCTTGGCACCTTGTCCATGCACTTTATCTATACATAAAAACACTCAGTGCACCCATAGCCATATGAGATGAGACTCTTGTCCCCATTTTACACAGAAAGAAACTGTGGCCAAGAGAGATTAAGAAACTTTTCCACTGTCACCAAGCAATCCGAGGCCAGAGCCTCAACCTCAACTACACTCTACTTCTCTATTTCTGAAAATAAGCATTTAAATGCTGTTCATTGTCAGCTGTGTTTATACCTGCTTGTGGGCCGGTAGCTATGGTTGCCAGTTTTGTTTATTTTTTGCAGTTTCCTGCTTATATTCCTTAGGCTTTGTCTTCTCAGTGTATTTTCTTGAATAAGTTTTCTTCTGGGGGAACAGAAATAGAGAAAAAGATAGCTGAAATTAGCAAGTGACTTTTTATTTTATATTTTCATTATTTGATTTATTATATTGCAAACGTTATATAATATTTATATCTTCTAACAAATATTCCTTAACGCCATGTCTGATTATAGGAAATAAACATACCTATTTTGTTTACATATTGCCAATTATAAATTAATTCCCTTTCATTCATCAAGAAGCACACAAAAAATTCTTCAACCTATCAAAATAACTAAAAATAGACCTATCTTTTAAACAACCAGTATTAAAGTACATTCTAAGAGTTAAAACCAATCAAAACTCTGTGGGACAAAATCAAGACAAATGATAGATTGAGGAAAATATTTAAACTCACAAAACTATTTTCTGAAAGACATTTTTTAAAGTGCATCTATAAACTGAGATTAGAAACCTAATTTAAAAATGAGCAAGGATAGGAATAAATATCTCATAGAACATAAAATATAAAAAGCTCTTAAAACATACTATATGGGTACATGGGTAGTTCAGTGGTTAGAATACCTGCTTTTCATGCAAGAGACCTGGGTTTGATTCCCGGACCATGCACCAAAAAAAATACCATATATTCTCATTTATGTGATGTTCTAGTTTGCTAGCTGCTGGAATGCAACACACTAAAGATGGATTGGCTTTCAATAAAAGGGGATTTATTTAGTTAACGTATAGTTCTTCAGAGGAAAGGCAGCTAACTTTCAGGTTCTTTCTTACATGGGAAGGCACAAAGCGATCTCTGCTGGCCTTCTCTCCAGGCCTGTAGGTTCTAACATTTTTCCCTGGGGTAATTCCTTTCTGCATGTCCAAAGGCCTGGGCTGAGTTGCAAGTGCTGAGATGAGGTATGCTGAGCTGCTTGGATTGTGCTACATTGAGTCTCTCATTTAAGCTTCCAGCCAATTAAAACAAGCATCATTCATTGCAGCAGGCATGCCTCCTTGCCGACTGCACATGTAATCAGGAACGGATGAGGTTCACATGCCATTGTCTCATGTCCACAGCAGTAGAACTAGGCACCTTCATCTGGCCAAGTTGACACCTGAACCTAACTTCCACATATGAAATATGTAGAATATCTAAATTCATAGAGACAAAGTAGATTACAAGTTATCAGGACGTAGGAGTGGTGAGGAGATGGGAAGTTACTGCTCAATATGGTGCAGAGTTTTATGTGATGAAAAGGTATGGGTTATGAATGCTGGTGATCACAGCACAGTATTGTGAATTGTGAATGTAATTGCTATAACTGAACTGTTCACCTGAAAGTGTGTAAGATGGGAGTTGTGTGGATGCTATTCCAAAAAAAAAGGCATGTTGAAAGAAAAAGATAAGCCACAGATCAGGAGAAAGTATTTGCCAGACATTTATCTGATAAAATATACAAAAAACTCTTACAACTAAATAAGAAAACAATGTAATTTTTAAAATGGGCAAAATATTTTAGCAGTTACTTCACCAAGGAATATATAAATCACTAGCAAGTACATGAAAAGATGCTGAACCGATTAGTCATTAGGGAAGTATAAACTAAAACCAGAATGAGACACCACTATCCTATGTTCCGGAATGATTAAAATTGAAAAGACTGATAATAACAAAGTGTTGGAAGGACATGGAGAAACTGGAACTCGCATACGCTGACCATGGGGATGTAAATATTACATTCACTCTGGAAAATAGTTTGCCACTTTCTTATAAAGTTAGACATACCTTTATCGGACAAGACAGCAGTTCCACTCCCAGGTATTTCCCGAGGAGAACTGAAAACACAAAGGCCTATACACAAATGTTCATAATAGCCAAAAATGGCATCACTGGTGAATAGATAAACAAATTCTGACACATCCATATAATGAACAACCACTCAGAAGTAACAAGAGACAAACCACCCCCCAGTGAGTGATTCTGAAAAGGTTTAGGCTGAGAGAAGCCAGACACACATGGCTACATGACGTGTGGTTCCATTTATATAACATTCTAGAAAAGGCAGAACTGTAGGGTTAGAAACCAGGTGACTGACTGCATGGGTTAGGAGAAGGGATTGACCACGGAGGGGCACAAAGGACCTTTTTGGGGTGATAGGAATATTTGACATTGTAGTTGTGGTGGTTACATGATGATATTTGCTGCAGCTCATCAAATTGCACACTTTGAACGAGTAAACTTTATCATGTCTGTATTATTGCACAATAATCCTTATTTTTTTAAAAATAATGTTTCTTCAAGTAAGCATAGTGAGGATGTAGGCAAACAGTGCTCTTAACAAATCACATGGTTCTCTTTTCTTTCTGTATCCCCCAAATAGGCAACATTTCATACGCCTTTTAGTCACCTCGGCCAGTGTCCGGAAGGATGCTCGTCTTACCTTTTCCCGAAGATAATGGGCTCAGCCAAGGTAAATTTGGGAGACCTTAAAAATAAAATTTAACAAGCCATCTCTATTCCAGTGTAATGAATCACCCCTTTTCCAAAAGGAATCCCCAGCTCTAAACTATTTCCCTTGCTAATGGAGAAAAGAAACAGAAGTGATAACAGATGGGGGTGATGTTGACACAATGTTGTGACATAATTAACAACATTGAATTGTGTATGAGAATGTAGTTAAAAGAGGAAATTTTAGGTTGTATATATATTACTAGATAGGTCTATACAACACAAACAGTGAACTTTATTAGAAATGATGGATTATAGGTAGTACAATTATACTTAATAATGTAATTATAAAAGTTCTCTTTCATGAATTAAAACAAGTATACCACACTAATGCAAGGTGTTCATAAAAGGGTGGTGAGCAGGGACTCTGTATTTTATGTATAACTTTTCTGTAAATCTACAGTTTCTCTAATTAAGAAAAGAAATGAGCAATGCTAAAAAAAATAAAAAGATTGAATATAGACCCCTACCTCTCACCATATACAAAAATTAATTCAAAATGGATCAATGACTGAAATATAAAAGCTAATGCTATCAAACACTTAGAAGAAAATATAAGGCCATATCTTAAGGAACAGGTAGTAGGCAATGGAATTTTAGATTTTACACCAAAAGCACAAACAACAAAAGAAAAAATAGATGAAATGGACTTCACTCCCCTAAAAACTTTTAGGGGAAGATGGCAGAGTAGGGGGCAGTAGGACTCCATTCTTCTACCAAAACAAGTGTTAAGCAAGCAGGCACTGTCTGAAACAAGTATTTTGAAGCTCCAGAGGCCAGAAGAAAGCTGTACAGCATCTAGGGAAGGAAGAACGGGAGGAAGAGGCTGGTAAATTACAACAAGGAACTGTAAATTGCTCTCTCTGCGTGGTGGCTACCAGCGTCCATTCCCTACCCTCAGGACAGGCTGCAGGTTCCAGTCCCTGGCTAGCTGCTAGCCACAGAAAGGGACATAGAAATCTTCTTCTCCAAGAACAGGGGTGGGCAGGGCCAGTCACTGATCACAGCTTTTGATAAGCAAATTTGGATTGCTGGGTCCTGGCTCTGTGGGTAGCTATTATTTCAACCCACCTCAGGCAAGGGTGGCAGCTGTAATTGTTAGGGCAGAGGTGGGGAAGATTTAAAGACTCAGCGCTTCCTTTGGACTGTGGGGCACAGTGAGCTGGGTGGGCCAGGAAAGCTCCAATTTGGGGAACCATTGGAGAACCTTTGGACACCTGCCTTGATCCCCTCTCTAAGGCACTGTGGAGTCAGTCTGTGCTCCCTTCATGGGTCCCTGGTCCTGTTGTAGCTGGGAAAAACTGACTTGGCAAAGTCCTCCCCAGCGTGACACTCCTCCCAGAATTTACCCTCCAAGTAAAAGCAGCATGAAATAACAAAAGAAATGTAAAAAACTAGGGGTTGACAGTTTGGGACAAAGACCTGTGCTTCAGATACCCTGGGGAGGGAGGTCCTTCTCCTGGGAAACAGAGGACAATCAAAGTCCTGTAAATGGGAAATCCAAAACAACTAACAAAGGCAAGAGTAACTCAGGCCCAGAAAGAAAGGGAAAGCCCTGCACTCTGATTCAACCTTGGGCAGACCCTCCTGATAGGAGAGCTGAGTGCAAGAAAAGCTCTGTCTTACAAAACAGAGCTGGTTATAAGACCAAGAAACAGACAATCCTGAGAATAAGTCCCAGAGTTAACATTTTAAAATATTAAAGTGAGTCACCTGCAACAAGAGTGCAAGACAAAGAAACAGGAAATGATGGCCCATTAAAAGGAAGAGGACAAAGATAAAGAAAACAACAAAGGAGATGAAAATGTGAATGTACTGAACGGTCTTTAAAAGATCCAAAAAAATTCTCAAGGAAATAAAGGGAAGTACAGAGATGTCTGAGGATATCAGGAAAACAATGGATGAACAATAAGAGGGTCTCAGTAAAGAGGTAGAAAAAGTTTAAAAGGAACTGAACAAAACAACAGAAGTCGAAGACCACATTAACTGAAATGATTAATGCCCAAAAGGGTTACAGGAGCAGGTTGGAACTAAGAAAAGAAAGAATCAGTGAACTTGATGACAAGACACTTGAAATGAGTCAGGCTGAGGAGCACCAAGAGAAAAGAAATATAAAGTGAAAATAGCCTAAGACAACTATGGAACACCATCAAGCTTACCAGTATATTCATCATGGAAGTACCAGAAGGAGAAGAGAGAAAGGAGCAGAAGGAATTGTCAAAGAAATAATGACAGAAAACTTCCCAAACTTTGCAAAAGTCATGAATGTGCACGTCCCAGGGGCTCACAGAGCACCAAACAGGATAAATGTGAAGAAAACTATATCCCATCTTCTGTTGATCACACTATAAAATACAAAGGACAAGGAGAGAGTTCTGAAAGCTGTAAGAGAAAAGCAGTGTTTTATGTACAAGAGAGTCCCAGTTAGATTGAGAACCAGTTTCTCATCAGAAACCGTGGACACAAGAAGGCAGTAGGTGGAAATACTTAAAGTTCTGGAGGAAAATCTGTCAGCCAGGAATTTTATATCTGGCAAGACCCTTTTTCCAAAGTAAGGAAGAGACCAAAACACAAGCAACAAAGGAAAAAATAGATACGCAGGACTTGAACAAAATTAAAGGCTTTTGTTCCTCAAAGGACTTTATTATGAAAGTAAAAGGAGAACTGACAACCTACACAATGGGAGAAAATATTTGTAAACCACATAATCTGATAAAGGATTAATATCCAGAATAAAGAAATTCTTCACCTTAACAACAAAAAGACAAACAGTCCGATTTAAAAATGGCTCATAGCAGCATCGTTCACAGTTACCAAGAGAAGGAAGCAACCCAAGTGTCCACCAACCGATAAATGGATAAATGGATAAATGGATAAATGAAATGTGGCATATACATACAATGGAATATTAGTTATTTGTAAAAAGGAATGAATTCCTGAAACATGCAACAAAACGGATGAACCCTGAAGACATCATGTTGAGTGAAGTAAGCCAGACACAAAAGGACAACTATTGTGTGATCTCACTGTTTTGAAACAATTAGAATAAGCAAACTCACTGAGTAAGAATCTAGAATCCAGGTTACCAGGGGACAGGGTAGGAATAGGGAATGAGAAGCTAATACTTAAAATGTACAGTGTTTCTGTTTGGAATGATGGAAATGTTTTGGTCTTGGTTGGTGGTCGTGAGAGCACAATATTGTAAATGCAGTTGACAGCACTGCAATATATATCTGAATATGAGTAAAAGGGGAAATGTTAGATTGTATGTATGGTAACAGAATAAAATTAAAAAAAAAAAAATCCATGGAACTTCTCTACACAAGCAGTGAGCCTGAACTTAAACCATGGACTTTAATTAATTGTGCAGTTATTAAAATATGCTATCATCAATCGTAACAAGTGTTCACACAGTGCAAGATTCGTGGTGATGGGGTGGCATATGGGAATCCTGTATTTTATGCATGATTGTTCTGTAAAGTCCATAACTTTTTTAATAAAGAAAAAGATTAAAAACCTTTGTGCCTCACAGGACATTATCAAAAGTGAAAAGACAACCTACAGAATAGGAGAAAATATTTGGAAACCACATATCTGATGAGGATTTAATATACAGAATATATAAAGAATAGCTACAACTCAACAACTAAAAGACAAACAACCCGATTGGAAATGGTGCAAGGATTTTAATAGCTATTTCTCCAAAGAAGATATTCATATAACAAGTAGTCATATCAGAATATGCCCAGCATCATTCACCATTACGGAAATGCATATTAAAATCACAATAAGAGATCTTACACACTCAATAGTATGACTATTTAAAGAAAAAAATAAGTGCCGACAAGGTGCAGAGAACTAGGAAACATTGCAGCATGGTTGGTGACAACGTGAAATGGTGCAGCCAGTGTGGAAAATGGTCTGACAGTTCTTCAGAAAGTTAACCCTAGAACTACCATATAACCAGGCAATTTCACTCTTAGGTCTGTATCCAAAAGAATTGAAAGCAGGGACCCAAACAGATATTTGTACACCAACGTTCATTGCAGCATTATTCATAATACCCAAAATGTGGAAGTAACCCAAATGCCCATCACAGATGAATGAATAAACAAAATGTTGTATATCCCCCATACAATAGAATACTGTTCACGCACAAAAAAAGAGGTGAAGTGCTGGTACATGCTACATCATGGATGAACCTTGAAGAGATCATGTTGAGTGAAATAAACCAGAACAAAAGGGCAAATATTGTATGACTTCTCATATGAAATACTTAGAATAAGTAAATTCATAGAGAAAGAAAGCAAAATAGGGGGTAGGGGGTAGGCAGAGAGGAGAGTTATTGCTAAATGGGTATGAGTACTGGTTTGGGATGATGAAAATAGCCTGGAAATAGGTAGTGGGGAAAGTTACACGGTATTGTCAGTATACCTAATGTCACAGAATTGTCCACTTAAAATGGTTAAAATTATTTTTATGTTATGTCTATTTAACCACAATTAAAAATAAATTTAAAAAATTTTAAAAGATAGACCTTGAAGAAAGCAACATTTGGAAGGGGTATCGTGAAAAATATAGAGGAGTTGGCAATAAAAAGAAAGGAGGGGAGGAAGGAAGGGGAAGGGAAAGAAAGGAGGAAGGGAAGGAAGCAAGCAAGCAAGCAAGCAAATTATTAGCTCTCCAGTTTTATAGATGGAGGAACCAGGCTCCAAGAGAAGCAATCTCTGCAACTCCAAAGGGAGTTGCTGTTTCCATGGGTTGCCCAGTGATAGCTTCCTGCTGCCCCAGACCTGTCCTTTCCAGCTCTGTGTATTAGCCAGTTGAAGGACCAGGGCTGGGCCAGCCCCTTTGCTCTTCCCGGCACAAAGCCCCCATTTAATTGCCTTATATATGAGCAGCAGCCATGATAGTGACATGATTGCCTCTTCTTTGGGAGTCCTAGAAAGTAAGAGCAGATATCGAGGCTTCCTGGGGAGTTACAGAACCACTCCTAATGGCAATAGCCTTTGCATATACCTGTTTTGCCAATGTGTGAAGGCTTCCAGGGTGGCTAAGTGGCAGTTTGGGTCTCTCTGTGCTCCTGGAAACCTGGTTGCACAGGCTACGAGTGGGCAGATCTGGGATCCTGGCAGGTCTGGAGAGGGGCATGAGGTGGGGGGAGAGCCTATTTTCGTTGACCTGTTGAGTTTCGTTATAAATACTAAGAATTTTAAAAATCTCATGATCCTGTCACATACCCTGAATTATTATATAGCTTTAACTTTGAAAAGTAGGGCAAAACCAACACAAGGTCTTAAGCACTCGCCTATGAAATAGTCTTTTGACTTTTCTGGAAGAGAAATTACCAATGTAAAGATATCTACTTAGGGGCCCTCTTGGTTTTGTTAGAAACTAATTATAGGCCTTTTAACTTTTCTTCAGTCATGTAGAATTAACTTGAGTACCTGTGCAGGTAAAGAAGATTGCCAGAGCCCGTCCAAGAAATAGGACTTCGAAAGTTAGTGTTTCTAAAATCCCATGGTGTCCCCTAAGACAGTGATTTTTCTTTTTCTCCATTTTTCTTTGTTCTTTTTATAGTGTGTAAAATAGAAAATCATAGCTGCTTGGAGTTAGTATAATCGGTGTCTGCTTCAGTCTTTTCTGCCTCTCCAACATGTCCACAGTCTGCAAACCATTGCCCAGCAAGGGCAACAGTTTCTCCCTAACTAAGAAATTTAAGCAACTTCACAAGACCATCAGGGGGTGGGGGCTGCAGGGGTAGTTCAGTAGTAGAATTTCGCCTGTCTTATGGGAGACCCGGGTTCAATTCCCACCCATGACCCTCCACTTCACTCCCCAGTCTCCCTCAAAAAAGCAACTTGTGAACAAAATTCCTTATGATATCACATAGCAGCCTCTGTGTGTGTGTATGTACAGACACAGAAATACATGCATGATAGATAGGGAGACGTAAAAAAAAAAAAGACCCTCAGGAAACCTCCCCTTCTGAAAGTAGTAAATGCACTGAGATTAACTAAAGCCTTTTTTTATTAAAATAAATAATAATCTTGCTTTTCTTTATGAATCTTGCTTTTCATTTCAGGCAACTGAGATGCTTGTGTTTGGAAAGAAGTTAACAGCCGGAGAAGCATATGCTCAAGGACTTGTTACTGAAGTATTTCCTGACAGCACTTTCCAGAGAGAAGTTTGGACCAGGCTGAAAGCATATTCAAAGCTCCCCCCAAATGTTGGTTCTCCTTTTTTGCTTATATGAACCATGGAAATAATTTCCTAAAGGAAAAATTCATTCACTATCAGAGAATAAATAATAAAAAGAGAAGCTGTATCTTCGGTTGGCTTTAAGCCCATCTAACTATGGGATTATTATATTGGAAACACTGATTTTTACAAAACTTGCAAGATAGACATTCCATTTTTGTGACACAAAGGCAGAGGGCAGTTATTTATGGGGATCCCTTTGCGGACCATGATATGCAGTATTTTCTGAGCACAATTTAGTTTGAAATTCAAAGAAGTCGAGAGGAAGTTGAACAGTACTTTAGAAGATTCTTATCTTTTCTTTTTTGTATGTGATAGCTAGTGAGTGATTGTGCCTTTTTTTTTTTTTTTTTTTTTTTTTTTTTTTTTTTTTTTTTTTTTGCATCTATATTTGTTAATCAAAACATGGTCCTAGAAAAGAACTTCAGCATCCATTTAGGAACTTTTTAGAAATGTAGTGTCTCGGGCCCTGCCCACACCTACCGAATCCAAGTCTTTATGTGAAGACCTCCAGGTGATGCCTATACATGTGGAAAGCTTGAGGAGCTCTGTCTTACCCTGCACATAGATCTTAGGGTTTGACAGGATTAACTAAATGAACAATGGAGAAAAGACCATCAGAATTACAGAATAACCCACGCCTAATAGATTCACTCCTAACCTTTTCATTGGTTTTGTTTTCTTCAGGCCATGAGAATTTCAAAACAGATAATCCGAAACAGAGAGAAAGAAAAGCTCCATGCTGTTAATGCTGAAGAATGCAGCATCCTCCAGGAAAGGTGGCTGTCGGAGGAGTGCTTCAACGCAATCGTGAACTTCTTCTCCAAAAAAGCAAAGCTGTAATGGCTACCGCAGTAATGTTAGGTGTTTCATGGGAGAGTGTGATATGACCACTGACTTCTGTACTTGAACTGAATAAACGCCCACTGTGCCTTTTGTCAGTGCTCAATTATTTATGCTGGCAGTTATAAACTTAAGAATAGCCCTGATGAAAAGAAAAGATTACACAGAACAAGCTTTAAGAATCTACACAGGTTTTTGGAAAGGGAGAAGGGTCTTACCGCTTTTGACATGAACTCATGTTGCCAGAAACACTGAAAAAGCCCGCTTGGGTTCCTGCTTTGAAAAGCATTCATAGCATGACAAGCCGAAGCTGTGTCCTTAAACACCACCATAGCACTTTGCTTTCCGCAAGGGGTCACTGGCTGGATTGGTCCAAATGCCGACAACCTCTGGGTGATGGATTGAAGATCTTCCATGGGTTGCATGTTCCTTTTCAGCCATCTAGCAAGGGAACAAACAGAGTTTAGTTACCAGGAATAAATTGTTGGTGAAATAAGATTATTAGTTTATTTTCCTTTTTTTTTTTTTTTTGTGATTTAATAAAGAGGCATAAAGGGAGAATTGGGTCATTGGAAAGACCCTTTCCAATTGTTTCCTTTTTTATTGCAAAAGTCTTCATTTTTGTTTGATGTGGTATTTTTTATAAAGGCTTACCTACAAGATACTTTAACTGTCCTTGCAGTTTTCTGTTTTGATTAATTCCATACACATCAACTGATAGAGGCTAAGGGTATAATTGCAATGTCTACAAAAAATTTGCCTGCAACATTCTGCTTTCCTAAATACCCTCCATTTTTTACCTTTATCACAAGCATCAGCATTCAGCCACTGAGCCTCTGACTTTTTAGTGCTTAATTTTTTCCCCAGTAATCTTGATCCAAAATTTCCTATCTTCAACAAAATATTTTAATAGCAAATAAGCATTAATATTTATTGGGCACTTAGTGTTAATAGTGCTGTATGCTCATAATCACATTTTAGCCTCAAAAATCAAAAGCAAAAAGGAAGAGGAAGGTACTGTTGCTACCCCTGTTTTACAAGTAGGGATCCTGAAGTATAGAGATTTAAGTAGTTTTTCCAGAGTCAAACTCCCAGTTTGTGGGAGTTTGTCAGAAACAGGATAAAACCCAAGCAGAAACTTTTCCTACTGTAGCTACTGCCCATTTCTCCCAGTAATTTAGTTGTAATTTACTAATTATAACTAAAATCTTAAAATATGAGAAAGTTGAGAATGCCGAAATTAAACAAAAGCAGGTGGAGTGTGGAAAGATCTCTACCCTACCCCCTTCTCTTTTGTTTCCACTCCCCTTCTATGCTTGTGGATGGGACTGATTGTGATTTTAACTACCACCCAAGTAGATCAAGGCAAAGCTTGCAGAGTTCATAGTCTGAATCTAACTAGGCTGACTTGACTGTCTGGAAAAACAGAAACATCAACTTTCTCTAGAAAGTTGTTCTCCAACCCAGGGTCGACACAACATAATACTCTCAAGATACAATAAAAAATTATCTGACATACAAAGGACCATATCTAATGTGAAGAAACAAGAAGGGAAAAAATTGGAAAAAAAAAAAAAGCCTCATGGCCTAGTAGGAAAGAAATGGCTGGAAAACAAGCAAAGTTGGTGAGTCATGATTTACAGATTCAAAAATCTCAGAGAATTCCAAAGAGGATAAACTAGGGGTGGTCAAATTACATTCTTTGACCAAGTCCAGCCTACAGTATGCTTTTATTTTACATTTTTAAAACTTTGCTTTAAAAACGCAATAGAGACTCCATGTGATCTTCCAAGCCTGAAATAATTACCAACTGGCTCTTTAAAGTAGAAGTTTGGTAGTGATCCCTGGAATAAACTAAAAAACCATCTGATGGCACATTATAATCAAACTACTGAAAATATATAGGGAAAATGACAGGGGGCCAACATTACAAATGCCACAGATTATTCATCAGAAAACATAAGTCCAGCAGATAAAGATACAAAATCTTTACATTTTTAAAGAAAAGAACTGTCAACTCAGAGTTCTATATGCAGCAAAAATAATCATAAGGTGTGAAAGCAAAATAAAACCATTTTTAGATTAAGGAAAACTAAGACAATTTGTTGCCAACGTGCCTACTTTAAGAGAAATGCTAAAGGATTTTTTTCAGACTGAATGGAAATGATACTACAGAAAAACTTGTATCTTCAAGAATCAAGGAAGCACAAGAGAAACAGTAAAAATCTAGGTGAATGTAAAAGACTATTCCTCTTAAGCTCTTTAAAATATGATGATTGTTGAAAGCAAAAATTATAACATTGCTGGTGGAGTTTTCAATGCATCTAAATCTAATACATACCATAACTATAATGCAATGATTGAGGAGGATGCTAAATGGATTCATGGTTTTAAGCTTTCTACCTTTTACATGAAGTGGAACATTTGAGAAAGGTAAGGCTTGCATATTGTAATTCCTAGAACAATCACTAAAATAAAGAGATTCAGCCAAAATGCCAATAAAATAATTGATATGAAATACTAAAAAATACTCAGATAATTCAAATGGAGGCTGGAAAAGGAAGAAAACAATAATATTCCTCTAAATCCAGCTTTATCAATAATTACATTAAATATTAATGGCTTAGACCTATCATAACCTGCCAAACCCCAACCAGGACCATTCCAGCCAACCCTAAAGAACATCTAGGACAATATATAAGATTCCACAAGGGTTCCATACTCTAGTGTAACTTTCCAGAAACCTACAATCTCCAGATGTGTGCTGGGACCAGATAAGTCCTGAAAGGGCCCAATCTCTCCTGAACATCAGATATTTCCATGTCCCTACCCCATATTAGTGACAGAACCTTCCAACATGAAAAAGTTGGAATGGCCATAGCCCAAACACCCCTAAAGAGAGGGATAGAAAGATCAAAGGTGATGGTGGAGTTATACAGAGAAGATAGGATTTAACTAATGAATATGAATGCTGAATGCTTAAATTGATATCTCTTTTAGTCTCCAGTATCTTAGAGCAGCTAGAAGTAAAAACCTAAAATTGTGGAATTGTAACGCATGTCAATCTCTGAAATATGTTCTATAACTAATTGTGGTAATGTGCTTTGAAATTTATAGCTTTTTAAAATATATGTTATTTTTTACAAAAAAAAAAAGAAAGAAAGAAAGTCAATTGTGGTGATAAAAAATATTTAAGTCTTCTAGCCTTCTATAGTTGGAGTAGCTAGAAGGAAAAATCTGTCATGTAAGGTCGGCCATGACAAACTCTGGGATCTGTCCTGTAACTATTTGTTGAAGAGTACTCTGAAAATTATTGCTTTTTTCTTTCTTTACTTTGTATATATGTTATACAATGCACTTAAAAAGTTTTAAAAAATGTTAATGGCCTAACAGTCCAGATAAAAAGCAGAGTTGACAGAATGGATAAAGTAAAACTCTCTATTGCCAACAAGAGCCACTCTTTAAAGACAGCCAGGTTAAAAGTAAATGGATGGGGCAGCCCACAGTGACTCAGCAGGCAGAGCTCTTGCCTGCCATGCCAGAGACCTGGGTTCGATTCCTGGTGCCTGCCCATGTAAAAAAAATGGAATGAAAACATATATATATATTTATATATATACCATGCAACCACAAAGCTTAAGAAGGCACTAGTGGCTATTTCAATATAGATAAAATAGTCATCAAGACAAAACAGGATACTTCACAATGCTAAGAAGGACAATTCATCAAGAAGAATAAATGTGTGTGTACCTGTGCTGGTTTGAAACTGTTATGTACCCCCAGAAAAGTCAGGTTCATCAACTCCATTCTGTGGGTGCAGACCTATTGTGGGTGGGCCTTTTTGATTAGGTTGTTTCCATGGAGATGTGACTCCACATATTCAAGGTGGATCTTAATCAGGTTACTGGAGTCCTTTAAGAGGGAAACATTTTGGAGAAAGCCTATACAGAATTGCTCTGGGAGATGCTAAGCAAGGAATCTCAGAACCTGAAGGACCCAGAACCTGGAGTGAGCTGAAAGAACCTAAGAGATGAAATCCAGAGTTTACCCCAGAGAAGCTAACTGAGAACCCACAGACCCTTAGAGAAAGAAAGCAATGAACTGGGAGCAAGGACCAGCAGATGCCACCATGTGCTTTCCCATGTGACAGAGAAACAGTGGACGCAATCGGCCTTTCTTGAGTGAGGGTATCCTCTTGTTGATGCCTTAATTTGGACATTTTCATGGTCTTAGAACTGTAAATTTATAACCTAATAAATCCCCTTTGTAAAAGCCAACCCACTTCTGGTATATTGCACTCTGGCAGCATTAGCAAACCAAAACAGTGCCTAATAGCAGTGAACTTTAAAATACATGAAATAAAACTTGAATGAAACAAGAAATAGATAATTCCAAAACTACAGACAGAGATTTTAACATCCCTCTCTGAACACTTGATAGAAAAAAAAACCACTCAAAAAACAATAAAAATACAAAAGCTATGACCAACATTATCAATCTCTTTGATTTAATTGACATTTATTAAATACTGCATCCAACAATTTCAAAATACACCTTTTCAAGGATGCATGGTATATTCACCAAAGTATGTCGTATGTTGAGACATGAAAAAAAGCCCTAATGAATTTTAAATGCCCAAAGCCATATAGTATAATTAAAAATTAACAATAAGCCATCTAAGAAAATCCCAGATATCTGGAAATTAATCAACACTTAGTAATAATTCATGAGCCAAGCACAAACTGACAAAAGAATTTAGGTCCATTAGAATGGTTCGAATTGAAGGCAACAAATATATGGCATCAAAATTTATGGGATGCAGTTAAGCACTGCTTAGAGGGAAACTTAAAGCTTTAAATGCTTACATGAGAAAAGAAAAAAGTTCCAAAAAAATGAACTTAAGTTCCATCTTAAGAACTGGAGATAAAAGAGCAAATTAAAGTAAAAATAAATTTTAAGTCAATGAAATAGACAACAGAGAAAAAAAGCTAAAAGCTAGTGTTTTGAAATCATCAACAAAATTGACAAACCTCTAGCTAGACTGATGATGAAAAAAGGATACAATAATCAATATCAGCAATGTTGTCACAACAAATCCTACAGATATTTATAAAACATTTAAAAATAATACGAAGAGAATACCAAACAAGGTTATGCCAAGAAGTTCAACAACTTGGAGAAATGGACAAATTTCTTGAAAAATACAACTAACCAAAATTGAAACCAAAAATTCTAAATATAACTTTTTATTTAAATAAATTGAATTTACTGTCGAACCCATCCCAGAAAGACTTAGGTGGTTTTATTGGCGAATTCTATCACACATCCAAGGAAAACACACAATTAATCTTACACCAACTTTTTCAGGAAATAGAAAAGAATGGAACACTTCCTGAATTTTTCTTAACATTTTTATTCACAAATCTTCACACACACACACAGTCCACACATGGTGTACAATCAATGGCTCACAATATCATCACATAGTTGTGTATTCATCACCATGATCATTTTTAGAATATTTGCATCACTTCAGAAAAAGAAATAGAAAGAAAAAAACTCATACAACACATACCCCTTACCTCTCCCTCTCATTAACCACTAGTATTTCAATCTACCCAATTTATTTTACCTCTTATCCCCCTTATTGTTTATTTATTTTTTTACTCATCTGTCCATACCCTGGATAGAAAGGAGTATCAGACAAGATTTTCACAATCACACAGTTTCACTATAAAAGTTATATCGTTATACCAATTGTCTTCAAGAATCAAGGCTACTGGAACACAGCTCAACAGTTTCAGGTACTTCCCTCCAGCCACTCCAATATACTATAAACTTAAAAGGTATATCTATATAATGCATTAGAATAACCTCCAGGATAACCTCTCAACTCTGTATGAAGTCTCTCCACCACTGAAACTTTATCCCCAACTCATTTTTTTGGGACCAGCATAAACTTTATAACAAAACCTGAAAAATAATACAGAAAAGAAAAGAATATTATTCCTCATGAATATAGATGGAAAAAAATACTTAATAAAAATAATAGGAGATCAATGTGGGAGACCCGGGTTCGATTCCCAGCCCATGCACTTCCCAAACAAACAAGCAAAATGAACAAACCAACCAAACAAAATGAAAAACCAACCAAACAAAAATTCAACAAGTGGTGCTGCAATAAGGGGATACTCTTATGGAAAAAGAATGAAATGTGACCCCCACCATACAGCATATAAAGAGTAAAATAAAATAATATCAGATCAAAGCCAACAAAATACACTATAACAATGTAGGATTTCACTCAGGAATGCAAAACTGATTAAATATTCAAAAATTTCAATTCATCATATTAATAGAAAAAAGAGAAATATGAGCTCTTGAATAGATACAGAGAAAGCATTTGATAAAATTCAACAATTCAAGATAAAAATGTCTCAGAAACTAGCATTTAACGTCCTTAAATGAAAAACCTACAGCCAACATCATACTAAATTTTTTTCCCCTGAGATGGAGAACAAGCTAAGGATGCCTGCTTTCACCATGTCTATCCAACCTTCTATTGGAAATCTTAGTCATTGCAATAAGGCAAGAAAAGGAAATGAAAGGAATAAAGATCAGAAAGGAAGATGCAGTTGACATGATTATTTACATAGGAAAATACTAGTGAATCTTAAAAAAAAAAAGCTACTAGAACTAATAAATGAATTTACAAGTTTGCAGGTCATGGCATTAATAAGCAAAAATCGGTTGTATTCTTATATATTCCTATATGTTTTTTTTTAAAAGCCCATTTACAGTAGTGCTCAAAAAACCTAAAAGATCTAGTGATACATCTAACCAAAGATGCCCAAGAATTCTACATCATTGTAAACTATAAAACATTCTTGGGGGCCAGCAGTCGCCTAACCAGGGGCCTGGGGCTGCAGGCTCAGACAAAGACCATGGGTTCTGGGTCCAACCAGCAGAATGCAGGTGGCTGCACCAAGGCAGCAGAGGAGGCGCAAGAGAACCCAGAGGGGAGGCAGAGGAGCCACAGCTTCTGTGCAGTGCCGGCATCTCTAAGTGGTTCAGCGGGCGGATGGGTTTCAGTTTCCTGTCCATGACAGCCTGCACCGGGGTCGCGCTCGACCCCCCAGTGGATGTCTTTGTGCATCAGAGTAAACTGCACATGAAGGGCTTCTGGAGTCTGAAGGAGGGTTAGGTAGTGAAGTTCACCTTTAAGTGAAGTCTGCCAAGAGCCTAGAATCTATCCATGTCATGGGGCCTGGTGGGATGTTCTGTATTGGGAGTGAGAGGCAACCGAAGGGAAAGAACATGCAGAAGCACAGATCAAAAGGGGACAGGTACTACAACTGTGGAGGTCTCAGCCATCATGCCAAGGAATGCAGGCTGCTACCCCAGCCCAAGAAGTGCCATTTCTGCCAGGCCGTCAGCCAAATGTTGGCCTCATGTCTGCTGAAAGCTCCGCAGCTCCCCAGCTCACAGGGAAAGCCCTCCTACTTTGGAGAGGAAGAAGAAAAGATCCACAGCCCTGCTCTTGCTCCCAGAGGCCCAGAATAAATCCACAGTGCATGGGGGCAATCCTGTTGCGATCAGAAAGTTCCAAGGAGCAGGCATCAATCTGCAGAGTGAAGAAAGTGGGACAGGATAGGTAAGGAGCAGCTGGCGCTGCCATATATCTTAGGCTGGGGTCCATAGCATCACCCCCTCTTCCATCTTGGGTGTGGGAAAGGGGTGAGACAAAGGAACTCCAACCATGCTCTATTTAAATACAAGTGAAAGCTTTCAGGAGAAATATCCCTAGAATCTGCATGAAATAGTCCCAGAATTTCCAGTTTTCTGACATTGGCATGGATAGGGAAGTTGTTTTCCTTTGAAAGCGGATTTATAAAAATTTTTCACCCCAGAGTGAAAAGATTAAGTATGAGAGCAGATTAGTGGATCCAACCCATGAGCCACTACATTCGTGGGAGGGAATCTCTCAGGGCTAGGGCAGGGTTTTTCCATGTTTTGTCTTCTCATAACCCATGCTTGGGACATGGTGCTGGGGACTGTCCCAAACAGTAAACTGTGATGACAGACAATAAGGGTGGTTGGTGGGACAACTGCATACCTACTATTTCAAAGCACACTCCTACCCCATTCTGGGTCAAAACAATCTTATTTATTTTCCCCCTTGGATAACTCTACCTTGGATTCCACTTTCTCAAGTATGCCAACTGCACTAGCTGTGTGCAAATGACATATCTTGTACATTTAAACCTTTTTTCTTAATATAAATATTCTAGTTTTGTATTTTTGTATATTTTAATCTAAGCCCTCATTCCTGCACTGTATTCTCAGGTACATGTACAATCTCAGGGATAATTCTGGTAGCAGCTCCAGGTCTGCACAGCAGGAGTTCTGTTTTATTGTTGTTGCTTTATCATTACAAAGAACAACTATCTGAACTACCTCATTTTTGCCAGTTAGACCTGGCTTTTCTACCATAGTGTCCTCTTGAAATCCCTCTGTTTAATGGGAGACTAGGCTTTAATTGGGTTACCCCACGACTTGATCTCCTACTAGAAGATTGGAAATTAGTTTAAACGGAAAGACGGTGCAGAGAGGTAAGGAGAGGCTGGGCCAGTTTATAGGTCATGAAAAGCCAAGCTTAGGTGAGAATTATTTATATATGTAATAAGGGATTCCTGTTCCCAGCCTCTTCATCCTAGGACTTGCTTGGTACATCAAAACCATCCTTCATTGGATTAGGCTAGGTCTGCCATGCACAACGTGTGTGTGTGTGTGGTGTATCCAAGGATGGATGAATAAAGCAAAAACTAAAATCCTTAAGCTTTCAAAATTCTAGACTTTTCCTGCTTGGCTTCTGGAGAGGCCATAAGTGAGACCTTCTTTGTGGCACTGAGAACCAACGTCCTACCCTGCTCCAGTAGTGATTGCAAAAGCTAAAGGAAAAAGGGGGTTTCGTTTACATGCTATGGGATCACTGCAAACCCACCTCACTGTGCTGAAATGGGGCAAATGCAATAGAATGCATTGGGTGATGTGTGCCTGATCCTGGGTTCTCTCCCCCAAATGCTGCCCCCTCTCTAGTTAATGTATTTGTCTGGGCTTTGTAGAACTTCACAAGTCACTGATTTGGTGATTGCTAGGTGGCCTGATTAGTGTAAATAAGATGTGTTGGTCTTTTTCCTTATTCTTTTTGGGATTTTATTGTTTACAAACTTCTTTTTTGTGTGTTGGAAGAAAAATAGCCAAAGCATCTTTGACAGAAGATTCTGCACCAGGCAAAAGGATCTGAAACATGCTTAGGGGCCTCTCTCTGAAGTGGCGATCTTGAACCATCCTTTCCTTCATGTTCCCCTATTTCCTATTTTGACTAGATCTTCTGTCCTAAAAATTTACCCCATTGCCCCCCTCCAGCTCCCCTTCCCCAAACCCCCATACACATTTAATATGGAGGGTATCTCCACAACTCTTCAATGACTTTTGCAAAAAGCCCTGAAGAACCTAAGAATACTCCATCCCTCATTCCCAACCTTTTGAATTAAGACCATTCCTCTGGGTGACTTGTGCCAAAAGATTAACACTGCTGTATTTGGATTGACCAAACCTACTTAATCATCAATCCTAGGATAGAGAAAAACAATGGGGCGGGGTGTTTCCATGTAGAAAAGTGGAGATGAACGATCAAGAAAGGGAAGATGAATGTATATCTAAATCACTCAGGAATTTTTATGCAGGTGCAAAAAACTTATGTCAAAGTAGCCTACAAGATTGTTTAATAGGAGACAGAAGACTGTAACTCAATGTTTACTGCTAGAAACCAAAACTTTGTGTGGAATTTTGAATTTATGGGGAGGAAGGGAGGGTAGAAAAGTGTACCTGTCCTTTCCCTAATCCCTTCCCCTCATTCCTGAACTGCAGGAGACTGAACCCCCTCAGACTTTGGTGACCCTATCACTGGGGTACGTTTCTTGATGATTGATTTTGTACTGGATATCTTCCCTTCCCGCTCTCATTTTGTAACATGCTAACCCTTTCCCCGTCCCTGCTTTTCCTTTGGATAACACAGTAAATAAATAAAGACTTATTGGGGAAAAAAAAAACATTGCTAAGAGAAATTAAAGAAGACCTGAACAAATGGACAAATAGATCTTACCCATGAATGGGAAGACACAATACTATTAAGATGGAAATTCTCCCCTATTGATTGATAGAGTCAACACAATCCCTATAAAAAAAATCTATATTTTCTTAGAAATTGACAAGCTGATTCTAAAATTTATATGGAAATACCAAGAGGATAGAATAACCAAAGTAGTTTTTAAAACAGAAGATCAAAGTTGGATGACTTGCCATGACTTGCCATGTGTCAGGACTTACCATAAAGGTACAGTAAGAGTTTGATTTTGGCAAGAAGATAGATACATAGATCAAAGGAACAAAACAGAGTCCAGAAATACACCAACATACTTGAGGCCAGTGGTCAGTTCATTTTGAAAAAGGTGGCAAGGCAATTCAATAGGGAAAGAAAAGTTTTTTCAGCAAACAGTGCTGGATCAACTGAATATTCATGTGGGGGAAAAAAATGAGCATCAACCCTTACCTCACAAAAATGAACTCAAAATGACCATACTCCTAAATGTAAAACTTAAAACTATAATATTTCTGTAAGAAAACACTGGGGAAAATCTTAATGACCTTGGGCTAGACAAAGGATTCTTAGAACACAAAGGGCACAGACAGTAAAAAAAAAAGATGAAATGGAATTTATTAGAATTGAATTGAAAGCTTTAGAGGTGTGAGGGTAGTTCAGTGGTAGAATTCTTGTCTGCCATGCAGGAGACCTGGGTTTGATTCCCAGTCCAGGGACTTCCCAAAAAAGAAAAATACAAACAAAAATTAAACAAATGGTGCAGCAATAATGGGACTGTCACATGGAAAAAATAATGACATGTGATAAGCCATAAAGCACACACATGCCCACACAAATTGAATGCTTTAATTCTTCAAAAAGCATAATTATATGATGAAAGACAACCATAATGTGGGAAGAAAAACTTGCAACGCTTACATCAGACAAAGAATTTGTATTGACATCATATAAAGGTCTCATAACTCAACAATAAGCAAAAAAAATTTTTAAATGGGCAAAATACTTGAACTGTCATTTCATGAAAGAAGACATGTATAGCTAGAGGGAACATGAAATGATTCCCCACGTTCTCCTTGGAACTTCAAGCAGGAATTTGTGAAAGTCAGCCAGTGTGGGGAACCTCAGGAGGCATGCACCTAATACCTGCCTCTAAATTTCTAGACAACACACCACCTGACTCTCCAAATCAGATCCACACAAAGTCCTTAGAATGGAGGACATTCCATTAGTTGCTATGTACTTGGATACCCAGTAGACATTTTTCTGTCTTTCCATGTAGATTGATTTGCTGCTGCTTCAGAACTTCCAGCTCCACCTCTGGAGGGGGGAGAACTTCACTCTTCCCATCTGGTCTACTCTTTCAGAGACCCTTCTTTTTGGTCTCATGTATTTCTCAAAAACTTCTAACTATAAATTTGGTCATTGAGTACCTCAAGACTCTATTTGTAAGTTTCTCTTTCGGATTATGCTTTCCATTTTTTAGTCTAGAACCCCTTTATTCTTAGTCATGACCTTGAGGGCAGAAAGTCATTCTTCAAGCCTTACCTTTCCTGAGTGCAGTCAGACCTGCTGATCTGACCAATAGATGCTGTGATTGCTCTTAGAATGCCAGAAGTGGGAGGCAACTCTACACATCGCAGGAAGATTACTTCATTTTCTGTACCTGCTGACTTGGAGGGTTTCAGTGGGTTTCGTCTCTGCTTGCAGATTATTATCACATAGGAGCTTTCTAAAAATAGCAAAGTCTCGACTCCACCTCAGAATTAGGGTTCCATTGATCTGGGATGGGCCCAGCAGGTGTGGGTGACTTTAATGGTGGCTTACAAGTCATTAGAAGATGAAAAAATGATAATGAACATCTACCTCCTAGAACCTTCAGCCCGTTTCCGAATCAGCACAGTGCTTTAGTTCTGAGATTTCCAGTCATTTCTCATCCCACCAACAGGCCCAATGGACTGCTGCTATTTCCAGATGGAAAGTACTGGTGAGGTAAGAGACAAATGAGAGCAGAGTCTTCCTCCTTCTTTGCTTCAGAAATGCACAGCCCTT